>CAKNYM010052268.1:367734-407449 GCA_932195095.1 Andricus curvator
CTTTTCCCTTTTCCCTTCGGCTTTACTTCACTTCTTCGGCCCTACCGATCTCCGCCACCTTCTATATTTTTATTATTTATCTCCTTAATGCCGCTTCCTCCCCCCCACCCCCTGCACTCCCTTCTTCCCTCTCTCATCCCCTTTACCCCTCTCTCATCCATCCCTTTGCCACCTTTTCCTCCTCCTTACCCTCCAACCCACCGCCAATCATCATTTTCAATTCTCCGTGGTGGAACCACCTCGCCCCATACAGTACACCTTGTCTTGTTAAAAAAAAATAAAACTTGGAAATATTATTTCTCAGATCTGTGATATGAAAAGGGATGAGGATGGAAAAAATGGATGAGGAGAGAGGAGAAAGGAGAGAAATATGGGAGGTGAGAGGAATTTGGGTTTGGTGGAATCTTACTGTTTCTCATGAGGGGAGGTGGGAATTGGTAAAATTATTGCATTTTCAAAAAAGTAAATAAAGTTTTAAGGTTATGCGACGAGTGGCTCGCGTGAACGGATTCCTTCCTTACCGACACTTTTTTTATTTCCCAACTTATTTTCACAAGAATAGCCACATCGAGTTGAAAATTTGGGATAATAAATAAGAAGCACTCAGAAAGGTGGGTCTGCTCTTAAATTTTAATAATCATGAAAACAGCAAAAAAAAAAATTATTTACAAAAAAAATCTTTTTTCGTAATTATAAAAATTCAGGACGAGACCCACCTTTCTTAGTGCTTCTTATTTAGTATCCCAAATTTTCAACTCGATGTGGCGCTTCGTGTGAAAATAAGTTAGGAAATAAAAAAAGTGCCGGCAAGGTAGGAATCTGGTCACGTGACCCACTCATCACATGGCCTTATCCAAAAAGTTAATTTTTTCAACAAAAAGATTACTTCTGATCCAAAAAGAATAATTTTTTACAAAGAAGAGGAATTTTCAACAAAAAACACGAATATTTAAACAAATCGTTGAATTTTCGAAAGAGTATAAATAAATTTTCAACCAAAAGGTTGATTTTTCCAAAAAAAAGATTACTTTCTATCCAAATGATTAATTTTCTATAAAAAGGCGAATTTTAAACAAAAAACGTGAATTTTCAAGCAAATAGTTGAATTTTCAACTAAAAAGGGGAATTTTCACTAAAAATGGAATGATTGATATTTGAACCCAAAAAGATTTTTATTTCAAATTAAAAATAGCAGAATATTACCAAAAAGACGAATTTTCAGCAAAATATTTGAATTCTCAAACAAAGCAAAAGATGTGAATTAAAATAGTTAATTTTCAACTAAAAAAGTGAAATTTTCAACCAGAAATAAAATTGTCACATTTTGAATCGAAACAGTTGATTTTATGTCCCAAAAAGGCGAATTTTTGAATAAGTTAGTTAAATTTTCAGCCAAACAAATGAAATTTCAACTGAAATACACGAACAAGAATTTCTAACCAAATACTTGAATTTTTAACTAAAAAAGATTCAGCAAAAATTGAATTGGTTAATATTCAGATAAAAAATTAATTTAAAAAAAAAACAAAAAAAAAACGCATTTAAAACAAAAAAAAGCACATTTGAAATAAAGTTAAATTTTTAACTGTAGAAATTGACTTTTGATTAAGATGACGCAGCTTTAACTAAAAATATTAATCTTCAACCAAAAAGTTAATTTTTTCAACCAAAGAATTACTTCTTAACCAAAAAGATTAATTTTCTATTAAGAAGGCGAATTTTCAACAAAAAACACGATTATTTAAACAAATAGCTTAATTTAAGAAAAAGTATAAATAAATTTTCAACCAAAAGGTTGATTTTTCCAACAAAAGATTACTTCTTATTCAAAAAGAATAATTTTCTATAAAGAAGACGAATCTTCAACAAAAAACATGAATTGACAACCAAATAGTTGAATTTTCCACTAAAAAGGAGAATTTTCACTAAAAATGGAATAGGTAAATTTTCAATTAAAAAAACTAATTTCCAGCCAGAAAAAAGCTTTTAACAAATCATTTAAATTTTCAGCCAAAAAAAATGTCAACAAAATAATTAAATTTTTAACCGAAGAAATGTAATTGAATTTTAAACCAAAGAGACATGAATCCTTAACGAAATATGTAATGCTTGATATTTGAACCCAATAAGATTTTAATTTTAAATTAAAAATAGCAGGATATTACCAAAAAGACGAATTTTCAGCAAAATATTTGAATTCTCAAACAAAGCAAAAGATGTGAATCAAAATAGTTAATTTTCAACTAAAAAATTGAAATTTTCAACCAGAAATGAAATTGTTACATTTTGAATCGAAACAGTTGATTTTATGTACCACGAAGGCGAATTTTTGAACAAGTTAGTTAAATTTTCAACCAAACAAATGAAATTTCATCTGAAATACACAAACAAGAATTTTCAACCAAACACTTGAATTTTTAAATAAAAAAGATAAATTTTCAGGAAAAATTGAATTGGTTAATATTCAGATAAAAAAAAATAATTTTCAAAAAATAAAAAAAAATAAAACTCATTTCCAACAAAAAAAAAGCAAATTTGAAATAAAGTTAAATTTTTAACTGTAGAAATTAATTTTCAATGAAGATGATGAACCTTCAACTAAAAATATTAATCTTCAACCGAAAAATGAATTTTGAACAAAAAAATATATTTCACATCATAGCTCATTTTTCCGTCAAAGAAATGAATCTTCAACTAAAACGATGAATCTTGAAAAACAAAAAAATTGATTTTTAACTAGAAAATTTTTTGTCAACAAAATAATTCAATTTTCAACCGAAGAGATGCATTTTTAACCAACAAGAGTAATTTTGTACCAAAAAATTCGAATTTTCAAGACAATGCATGAACTTTCGTCTGAAAAAATAAATTTAAAACCAAAAATGGAATTATTAACCGATTAGTCGAATTCTACTGAAAAACATGAATTCTCAACAAAACACATTCAAAATCAATTAGTTTAAGTTTTAACCAAGAAAATTAATTTTCTTCCAAAAAGACGAATTTTAAACAAATAACATAAATTTTAAACGAAATAGTTGCATTTTTATCTAAAAAAGAACACTTTGAAACATGGAATAGTTGAATTTTAGAAAAAAAAATTAATTTTCAATAGAAAAAACTAATTTGCTACAGAACAGTTAAATTTTCAACTAAAATTGTGAATCTGCAACAAAAAGCTGAATTTTTTAGGTCAGTAATTCAACTTTCAGCCAAGTAATTCAATCTCCAGCCAGAAAAGGATGAAGGTTATTCCATGAAAAATGTAATAATTGATGTTTAAAAAAAAAGATTTGAATTTTAAATAAAAAACATTTGATTTCAACAAAAAAAGACGAATCTTTAATAGAATATTTGAATTCTCAACCTTACCGTTGTATTTCTCAACCTTACCGTTGTATTGCTTAACCAAAAAGGATAAAATGTCTAATAAAAGAGATTAAATTCTCAACGAAACATATAACAGTAGGCTTTTTAGCTAAAATAAATTAATAGGCTAAAGGTTGATAGTTTAAATAAAGATTAAGTTCCCTTAGTTTATATAAAATCTTATTAAGTTCTTGTGAGGGGGGGGGGGCATAAATCTTAGGGTTTCTGAAATGGTGGACGGGCGGGTTGTTGAAAATTTCTGAAGAAACCCCTACGTTATTTTTGGATGACCCCTGAAGCCCTGGAGATGTACCAAAGTTCTGGTCATCCTAAAAAATAATCTTAGTTGACCAGGTGCCTAAAATACATATTTTTCGAGGAATTTCGGTTTAAAACCTTAATTTTGTTGGTCTTCCTGATTCCTTTCTGAGCCTTTTTCCCTTCACCCTCCAACCTACCACCAATCGTCATTTCCAACTTTCAGTGTTGGAACGGCCTCGCCCTGTAACATACACCTTGTTTTTTTTTTAAATAAAAAATAAAACTTGGGAATATTATTTCTCATATCTGTGATGTGAAGACCAGATGAGGATGAAAGAGAGGGAAGAGGAGAGAAAGATGGAAGATGAGAGGAGACAGTGAAGATAATGGAGGGAAGCAAGATGATGGGTGTTTTGAAGAAAGGAGTGAAGAGGAAGAAGAAGCTGACTTGAAGAATTGTTACGGCATCTTGTCATATGTTACGGGTTCATGTAGAATTTTCATGGTTCGGCACGTTCGACGTCGCGATTATACGCTCCCTGGGGTTACCAGTTCCACCTACGGTTAAGATCTTCATGCTTTCGTACAATGTAGCGAAGGTGTATATTATACATAGTGTGTTGTATTCTCCATACCTCTCTGTTGGATACACTTTATGATATATCTCTCTGGATTTGAAAATATTTTTTTCAGGACTTACCTTTTTCTAGCCTACCCTAGCCTAGCCTAACCTACTCTAGCCTAGCCTAACCTATTCTGGCCTACCCTAGCCTACTCTAGCCTATCATAGCCAACCTGAACATAGACTACCCTGGCCTATCCCACCCTAACGTACTCTAGCCTACCAGATCATGCTTTGACCCATCCCGGCTTACCTCCAGCTAGCCTACCATAGCCAACACGACCACAGACTAGCCTGGTCTATCCTACCGTAACCTATTCTAGCCTACTCTATCCTATCCCAGTCTACCCCAACCTAGTCTACCATAGCCAGCTCGACCACAGCCTACCAAGAACTATTCTACTCTAGGCTATCCCAGCCCACCCCAACCTAGCCTTCCAGAGTCGAACCGATCATAGATTACCCTGGCCTATCCTACCCTAACCTACTCTAGCCTTTCATAGCCCAAGCTGACCATAGACGACCATGCTCTATCCTACCCTAACCTACTCTAGTATACCAGAGCTTACTTTAGCCTACCCTCGCCGATCCCAGCCTACATCAACCTAGTTTACCATAGCCAAGCCGATCATAAACTAGCCTGGCCTATCCTACCCTCACCTACTCTAGCCTATCCTAGCATACTTTAGCCTACCCTAGCCTATCCTAACCTAGCTTACCATAGCCAACCAGACCATAGACCACCCTGACCTATCCTACCTCAATCTACTCTAGCCTACCAGAGTCCACTTTAGCCTACTCCAGCCTATCCCAGCCTACTCCAACCTAGCTCACCATAGTCAACCTGATCATAGACTACCCTGGCCTACCCTAACTTATCCTACTCTAGCCTACCAAAGCCCACTCTTGCCTACCCTAGCCTACTATAGTCTATCCCAGCCTAACCCAACCTAGCCTACCATATTCAACCCGATCATATACTACTCTGGTCTATCCTACCGTAACCTACTGTAGCCTGTCATAGCCCAACCTGACCATAGACGACCCTGGTCTATCCTACCCTAACCTACTCTAGCCTACCAGAGCCTTCTTTAGTCCACCCTATCCTAATCTAGCCTATCTCAGCCTACTCCAACCTACCGTATAGCCTACCTAACCTAAAATAACCTAAAATAAAAATTTCGAACTGCACACTCTTTACTATCAGCACACCATGGTCAACCCGATCATAGCCTCTCTTACCTGGCCTATCTTACTCTAACCTACTCTAGCCTATTCTTGCCTAATTTAGCCTATCCCAGCATACTCCAACCTACCGTATAGCCTACCTAACCTAAAATAACCTAAAATAAAAATTTCGAACTGCACACTCTTTACTATCAGCGCCCCTTCTCAATCAAATGATTGTTTGTCATAAAGTCTATAGCGTGAAATGGGAGGAAAATCAATAATTTTTAAGTCTAAAAAGCCAAAGAAAAGTTGAAAATTAAAAAAAAACTGCACTTTTCTAACGTCACCCTAAGAGTAGATAGTTATAAACAATAATAAATGGTCTACGATTTGGTTATAAGTTTAATTATTTTTTTGAAGATTTTTCATTTTAGTTGAAAATTGATCTCTGCATAATGATTTATCTGTTGTATTGAAAATTTTTTGTTTGTTTGTTATATTCAACCGATTTTTTATCCTCATTTTTTTGGTTGAAATATCAACTATTGCATAGTTTGTTGAGAATTATTTTTTTATTTTGTTAAAAAATAAACTATTTGGTTTAAAGTTAAATTTCATTTTAAAAAACACATTTTTTTGGTTAAATATTTATTGTTTCATTTGAAAATTCAATTATTTGTTTTTAATTTAACTTTTCATTTAAAAATCGCCTTTTTTGCTAACAAATTGAACAATTCGCTAGAATTTTTAACTATTTGTTTGGAATTTACCATTTTTTTGTATTCACATTTTTGGTTAAAAATTGAGCCACTTGGTTAAAACTGAAACTATTTGTATGAAAATTTAATTACTTGGTAGAAAATTAACTTTTTTGTTGATAAATCATATATTCTGATTGAAAATTCAACTCTTTTGTAGATAATTTGTCTTTCTGGCTGAAAGTTCTATAATCTAGTAGAAAATAAAAGTTTTTGGTTGAAAACTAACTTTTTTTTATGGGAAATTCATACTTTTGGTTTCAAATTAATCTCAAATAGTAGAAAATTCATCTGCTTTAAATGAAAATTCAACTAGTTTGTTGAAAGCTTAACTGCTTTGTTAAAAAATCATTTTTTTGAGATTTACTTTTTTGGTTGAAAATTCAATTTTTTGTTGGAAATTCGTATTTTTTTGTTAAAATATCATTTTTCTATCTGAATATTAAATTATTCCATTTTGGTTGGAAATTTATCCGTGATAAATTAAAAATTCAACTAATTTGTAGACAATTCATGTATTTTGTGGAAAATTCGGGTTTTTGCTTAAAAAAATTGATCTTGCTTATTAAAAATTTTTCTTTTTGGTTGAGAATTCAACTATTTAGTTGAGAAATCGTATTTTTTGGTTACATTAAACTTTTTCAGAATTTTTCTAAAAATTAATTTAACTAGTTCAAAATTGATCTTTTATGGTAGAAAAATCGTCTTTCTTGGTTGACAATGAACTTTTTCATTGAAAATTTAACTATTTTCTAAAGAATTGGTCTTTTAGGATTCAAATTTCAACAACTTTGTTGAAAATTGAATAATTTCTTTGAAAGTTTCATCTTTTGGTTTGAAAATTCAACTATTCGGTATAAAATTCATCTTCTTTGGTTGAAAACTCAACTATTTGGTTGAAAGTTGAACTACTTTTTTAAAAAATAATTTTTTTGAGATTCACCTCAATGGTTCATTCATACGTTGAAAATTTAACTATTTGGTGAACAATCCATTTTTTTTTGAAAAATCGAATTTCTTGTAAGAAAATTAATCTTGTTTGATGAAAATGCATTTTTTTGATTCAGATATTAACTTTTTGGTTGAAAATTCGATTTTTTCATTCTATTTAACTGCTTCGAAACTCTTCCTTTTTTGTTAAAAATTAATTTTTTAAACCTTTTTTGGTTGAAAATTCAAACTTTTGGTATAAAATTTATGTAATGTGTTGAAAATTAGTCTTGTTTGGTGAAAAGTCATCTTTTTAATTGAGGATTTAACTATTTGGTTAAATTTTTTGTTTAAATAACTGGTTTGAAATTCGTGTTTGTGGTCAATTCAACTGGTTGATAATTTTTCTTTTATCGTAGAAAAATCATATTTTTTGGTTGAAAATTAACTTTTTCGTTGAAAATGCAATTTATTTCGAATTAAAATCTTAAAAATTTAAAGTGTTTTATATTAAATGCACAATGGTATTCACAGTAATTTCATTAAAAAAATAATCCTGTTTATGGACCATCTTAAAGGATTAACTAAAGTTATCTCCAGTTAAAAATGACTATTGTTGAAATCGATTTATAAAGTCGAGGAATCTATTTATATTAGTAATTGGAAGTAATTTTTAAACAGAACTAAAGGGGAATTTTAGAGAAAATATTTCAATTTGAAATTGTTGATTCATTTTAAAATAAAAACGTACCAAAACGATTTGTAGTGAATATTTCAAGGACTAAAATGAGTCCTACAACATTAGGATTAAATAAGAATTGCAACTTTTAACGAAAGATGAAGCAAAAACATGAAACCCTATTTCATGTTAAATAAACAATTTAAACTTGAAATATTTTTTGCCAAAGTTAGCCTCCAGTTCTCTTCGAAAATTAGTTACAATTACCAATGGCAATATCATCCTCGATTTTTGCAATCGTTTTTAACAATGCTCATCCTTAAGTTACTTAATACGTAATCCTGTAACAGGTCTCTGGACTGTTGGATTTATTTTAAAGAAAATAAAAAGAAAGGAATAAAATAAAAAGTTGGATTAGATATGCATGGGCCAGGTTTTTATAAATTATAAACACAAGCATGTTCCGAAGAAGGAGACAGAAACAGAAACAGAAAGCGGTAATCGGTAATCGGTACGAAGCAGATCCGGGCTAGGTCGTTCAACTAACCAACCAACCAGCAACGATCATCAGACGAGCTAGCGAGGACCAGAGCAGAAAGTACCTTACTTCTAAGAGCCCACGAGCATTGGTACCATTGGTACCAACTACAGGACATTTCGCGATCGTGCCTGCCTGTTCACGTGTGAATGTGAACGGGTCCACCAGCAATCGTACAAAGAAATCAGCATGTGTGACATTATGTTCAGGCTAAGATGTGCATGGCGATCACCCATACACCCACATACCTCCACTCAGGACTCTGTACTTGTACCTTGCGGTTCACCAAGCCACCTTCGAGTATTAATAACGTCACCAATAATGCGATTTATCGAGTGCTTGCATTTATTTTTAGTTCAAGTGTTGCCGTATAGAACCAGATAACCAACAAAAGCTAAGATCAAAAGCAAAAAATACTATAAACTAGCTGTGAATTCGATCTCGAGTGTTTCCACTTTGTTTGTATTTATAATTATATGGTGCTCATTTCACGAGCACTTTGCTTCACTTTAGCAAATGTATTTGCTTCCTCATCGAGGAAGCATTAGTGATCATTTTGATCAATTTGAAAATAGAAATTTACAAAAGATACAAAATTACAAAATAATACAAACAGTTTTTTAAATACAAAGACAAATAAAATTTTGTATTCGAAATTATAATTTTCCGAGCTGGAAAAGGAAAAAGTTCTGTCGCACTCTGTCCCTTTCCCGGCTTTATGATTTCTTTACAAAATTGTCAGAATTATTATATTTGAAAATTTATGATAAAAAAGTCTTTTCTATTCATGCTTCAATTTTTAATTATTGTCGATGAAAATAGTTTTTCTGTTTGAAACAGATGATTCAAATATTATAAATGAGCATAACTTTCATAATCCTCAATAGAGTGTATTAGTATTATAGATCAATCCATTTGCCTCGAATCAGGGAATCTTTTCCGTTCTTACATCAACTTTAAATTATGTTGAAGAAAAAAGTGTTACTATAAAAAACCGTGCTGAAAACCGTGTCTGAAATTGGAAGTCAAGGGGACGGAGTGTCTGCAAAGGTACCGCAGAGCGACCGTACTGATTCCCGGCAACCCCGAGAGTCCGGCGACCGTTCTGAGGCGCCTGAGCTTTCAGAACCCGTCCCTACGAACTGATTCGTGGAAGGTGTTTTCCGACAGGCAGAGATCCAGGCCGAAGGGAAGAGGCTGGATTCTAGTCGTTGGTCTTCCCGAATCCTCAATCCTAGCCCTTGCGGTTCTAGATTATCGACCCTATCTAGGGGCGAGTATGGTTACCTTCCGGGTGACCCAAATTGGATCCGCAGGGGACCCTGAAGCGTCCGGAGGTGCCCCGAACTAGCTTTGGCTTATCAGGATGTGGCTCCATATATAAGGGGCCACGCGAAAAAAGGACAAGGGCATGCATAGCCGTCAAGGGTATGGATGCGATTTCGGTGCCTTCGAGCTTAAGGGATCTCACTGTTATTAAGGTAAGACTCAGGGGCAGTAGCGGAGAAAGGCAAGAGGTATTCATTGCCTCGGCTTATTTCCCTGGCGATGCCGAGGGACCCCCGTCTTCCAGAGAGGTGGAGGCTCTAATTCGGCATTGTCAAGAGAACAAGATTCCTCTGCTGCTGAGCTGTGATGCAAACTCTCACCACACGGTGGGGGGAAGCACAAATATCAATTATAGAGGGAGAGATTTAATTGAATACATAGCGGGCATAGAGCTGGACATTCTGAATCGGGGTGATACTCCCACATTCCGGACTAAAAACAGGAGTGAGGTTCTGGATTTGACTCTATGTTCAGGTGCACTGAGGAGCAGGGTAGTGGACTGGAGATTCTCTGATGAGGAGTCTTTTTCGGACCACAAACATATCGTGTTTCGATTAGTCCTAGGAAAACTGGTGGTTTCTAAGATCAGAAACACCAGAAATACACTTTGAGACTCATATAAAGAGGAACTCAAAGGGAAGCTTGCGGAATTCCCCACAAGCTATGGTACCATTGATGAGTTGGAGCACGCCGCGGATTTTCTGGGACGGGCTCTGACAACATCATATGAGAACAATATTGCCCTACAAGCACAATTAAGTCTATTAAGGGAACAGAATGGTGGAATGCCTCCCTGGAGTGACTCCGTGAAAAGACAAGAATGTTGTGCAATAGGGCAAATAGAATTAAATTGCGTTCAGACTGGAACATCTATAAGACGGCCCAGTGTGAATACAATGAAAATATAAGAAAGTATAAGCAGGAAGATTGGAGGAGCTTCTGCGAGGAATCGAAAAACATTCCGGAACCAGCGAGGATCCTCAAGATCCTGGCGAAAAATCCGGAAACTTGCCTCGGGCTCGTAAGGCTCGATAATGGTGAGTTTGTCGAAGACGAAGAAGCAACGCTGAATCACCTGATGAAAGTTCACTTCCCGGGTTTTCAGCGAATCCGAACCGACCAAGAGGAGGAAGGCTGGGGCCAAGGGATGGAAAGGGCCGACTGGAATTTTGCCGCTAAGGTCGCTCATTATAAAAAGCTGGAACGGGCTGTAGGATCCTTCTGTCCCTTTAAATCACCAGGGATGGATGGCATTTATCCAGCGCTTTTACAAAAAGGCATGAATTTAGTCGTCCCTCCTCTGACGAAACTATTTAGGGCAAGTATAGCCCTTAAACACGTGCCATCGGCATGGAAGGATGGCAGAGTGGCCTTCAGACCCAAACCTGGGAAGGAGGGTTACACTGCTGCCAAAGATTTCCGACCAATCAGCCTAACGTCTTTTATCCTGAAGACGCTGGAGAAGCTGGTCGAGAGATACATACGGGATGAGGTGCTCTTGGCCTCCCTGCTGCATAGAGGGCAGCATGATTTTCAGGCAGGCTGCTTGGTAGAAACTGCGTTTCTTGCTGTTGTGGTAAAATTGGAGCAGCAATTGAAACAAAAGGGTTATGCTGTGCGCGCTTTCTTGGATATAGAGGGTGCTTTCAGCAATACTCCTGCAGAAGTCATCTGTCGAGAGGCTTTGAGATGTTGCTCGCCGGACCAGCTAGTATGATGGATACGAAGCATGCTACGCTGGAAAAGACTCGAAACCAGATGGGGTGCATTGTGGTAGACGGCTTTCTTCGAAGGCTAAATAAAGAGGGGTACTATACTCAAGGATATGCGGATGACTTTGTAATCCTGGTCAGGGGGGCTCATCTGGAAACGCTGATGGATCTTATAAGGTCGGCGCTGTGCATCGTAGAGCTCTGGTGCGATAGCTCAGGGCTCTCGGTAAATCCGGAAAAGACCAACCTGGTTCTCAGATTCAGTTAGATATCTGGGAGTATTCCTAGATAGCAAGCTGAACTGGGCAAAGCACCTGGAGACCCAATGCAGAAAATTTGTCACGACTTTTTGAATATGCAGGAGAGCCTTTGGGTCTAGCTCTCCATGAGCTTCCCGCTCGTATTAAAACTAACTAACTATAGCCTTATTGTTTTGACTAACGGATAGAAACGATATTGACTATTCAAATTTTTCCCACGCTCGTTTTAGTTCCATCTGCAGACGACAGGGTCATGTTCGTATGAGAGAGTTTACCGCTTGTTAGGACGCGCCACCGAACATACATAAACGGCCGCGAAATTCGAACTCAAAGTAAGCAAAGTAAAGTTTTTAAAAGAAAATTATAAAAAATCAGTGAAACAAAATATGAAACGTGGACTGTAGCTGAATGAAAAAATGAAATGCAAAGTTCGAAAACATTATTAGAGAAGAAACGAAAAATTTGGTAGGAAGGTAAGTTTTGACCAAAGTAAGGTAGATTTTTCACTGTTCAAATCTTACCTCTCGAACAAATCTTTTATTTTACTTTTGAATAATGATTTCCGACTTTGCAGTTCAACTTTTCATCAAGCTACAGTTCATGTTTAATATTTTTTCCACTTATTTTTTATAATTTTCTTTAAGAGCTTTACTTTGCTTAATTTGAGTTCGAATTTCGCGGTTGTTTATGTTAGTTCGGTGGCGCCTCCCAACGAGCGGTAAACTCTCCCATCCGCCTCTGCCTCACTCCTGGAGATACATCCTAGCTACGTGAAGTGCTAACCAAAATTGTTAACGATTATTTAATGAAATGCTTCTGTCTGTTCAGAAGTAGAGCAAAAATTGCACAACCTATAAAAACAAATAGGAACAACTGTTTTTTGTGATTTTTAACCTTCTTATCTTCACAAATTCAAATTCTGTAACTATGACGTGAGAAAAATATAGGTTATGTCCTCCGCTCTTCTAACCAATACTTTTTCATCCAGTGCTCCCGTTACGGCACCTGGAGCGCACTGCGCATGCGTTGCACCAGCAGCCTCGTTTGTTGTTGATCGCGCGCTTATTTGAAATGATTAAATATGCCAATCAATATTTTACAGTATATAATAATTATAAAGTACAAAAAAATATCAGGAATTATTAAAATTTATATTAGTGAAAAAAAGTATTCCCACTTTTGAATTTAAAATCAATAATTTATTTGTAAAGAGTAAAATAAAATAATTAATGTACCTTTTATTCTAAAAGACTATTTTGTCATGCGAACATCAATTTCAATGATTCTAGAATGATGATTTACTATAATAAATTGATTTGTACATTCAATAATTTCAAAAAAAGCGAGCCATTTACAACCAATGAGACTGTCCATGCGGCGCATGCGCAGTATATTTGGGGAGCCAAATTTTGTAACGACAAATCCTCTTTTGGTTCTAGTGTTAGACATTTCTTACCATAACTGTATTCCTGATGAGGTCTGGCGTTGATGGGCAAAAGCTTGAAATAAAATAAAGTTTTGAGACAAAAAGTCCTAGACTAGATAACCAATTTTTACCGAAAATGGGGGGTTTGCATATAAAAACTCTTCAAAAATCAACTACATAGTAATACAAAGATTGACAAATCAAAACTAGGCAACTTTCGCTCTTCTGAAAAATTTCAATTTTGTTGGTTATTTAGGAAATCTCCGCCGATTACAAAAAAAAGCTACCAAGAATTCTGATCCAGAATAATTGAATATTTTAGACATTTTTGAAATATTCTGTCAAGGCCAATTTGAAAAAATACTAATTTTGATTTGCGTTGAAAAATGACGAAAAACCATAATTGTAATATATGTTTCATAGATTGAATTCCTCCAATTCTTTAATTTTTCAAGGAATCTGTATTATCATCAGATAATAACAGAAATTTTTAACGTCTTTTCAGACTAGATGGAGCTACGAACTAAAAATTATTTTTCATTAATTTTTTTCTGAAAAAAAATCTCCTTTCACTCCGCTGAGAATCGAACCACAGAACTTCCGATTGCCGTTCAGGTCCTTTCTCATTAAACTACTAGAGAGATCTGGAGAAGAAACTTTTTTCAGAAAATGCATGCATTATTTTGCCAGGTGGCAATGTATTTTCTGAAAAAAGTTTCTTCTCTCGATCTCTCTAGTAGCTTAATAGGAAAGCACCCGACCGGCAATAGAAAGTTCTGTGGTTCGATTCCCAGCGGAGTGAAAGGAGAATTTTTTTTTTCAGAAAAAAATTAATAAAATAATTTTTAATCCATAGCTCGATCTAGTCTTAAAAGGCGTTAAAAATTTATGTTATTCTCTAATGATAATACAAATTCCTTGAAAAATTTGTCTTGTTCCACCTGGCAAAAGAAAGCGTGTTTCAGAAAAAGGATCCTTCTTCCGATCTCTCTAGTAGTTTAGTGGTAGAGCACCTGACCGGCAATCAGTTGACCTGGCGTTCAAATCCCAGTGGAGCGAAAGGAGAACAGCTTTTTTCAGAAAAAAAATTAAAATAATTCTTTAATTGTTATAAACGAATTAAAGGATGAAACTGACATTATACGAATCATCTGCTTTTACGAAATCCTATTACAGATGCTTTATTTTCTAATTGCAATAAGCAGTAGTAGCTCTATCGGAAAAACTACATAGCATACTTATTTTTCTTATCACGTAATTCCATTTTAAAAATTGAGATTGTAGAATAATTGACAGGCTTCAATCATCCCACATGTCTCGATGCAGGCGCCAGTACCTTCTATATCATAAGTAGCTTTGACGTGATTGAAAACTTAATCTAAAAGGAATTCAAAACTAATATATTGATTACTCAAAAAATAGGACAATTTTTGTTAAATATTTTTTTTCAACATTAACAACTTTGTATCATTTCAGACGCTTCCAGTTACCAGATTGCAGACAGAGCCATTACAGAAAGTTGGACATTCATTTATGACTAAAAAAAAAGATTCTTTGATTCGAAGAAATTTCTTTCGATTTAAAGAATTTTCTTTGGTTTGAGAAAATGGTCCTTTGTTCCAATTGAAATTTTCCTTTAATTCAAAATAATGTTCTTAATTTTTAAGTTACATATTTTTAGGCAACTAAAAAGAATTATTTTATAGAAATGGTTTTTTTGATACAATAGTCTAATAGAAAAAAGATTACAAGGAATCTGTATTATCATCGGAGATGGTAACGATCAACCAGAAGAAACATTTTTTCACACACCGTGAAAATGGAAATCTACAATATCAATCAAAGTTATCTCCTTTAATACAGAAAATCTTTAACATCTTTTTCAGACTAGATGGAGCTATAAATCAAAAATTTTTTAAATTAAATTCATTCAGAAAAAAGATCTTCTCCTTTCGTTCCACTAGGATTCGAACGCCAAGTCAACTGATTGCCGGTCATGTGCTCTACCACTAAGCTACTAGAGAGATCGGAAGAAAAATCCTTTTTCTGAAACACGCTTCCTTTTGCAAGATGTTATGTTTTCATACAAGTCAATTTTAATAGGAATTTACTAAAAAAAAAGGATTCTTTTTCCGATCTCTCTAGCAGCTTAGTGGTAGAGCACCTGACCGGCAATCAGTTAACCTGGCGTTCGAATCCCAGCGGAGCGAAAGGAGAAGATTTTTTATCTGGATGAATTTAATTTTTAGAAAAAAGATTCTATAATTGAAAAAAAGATTTCTTGAATGAAAGAAAAATATTCATTGACTCTCAGTCCAAGAAAAGTTTCTTTTATTTAAAGAAATCACTTCTGAATCAAAGACACTTTTGATTCAAAGAAATGTTGTTTTTTTCCCATGAGATTTTTTTCAAAATTCAAAACGATTTTTTTCATTTTCAAGTTTTTTTTGGATGAGCTAAAAACAAGCTTAAAAAAAATCTTACTAGAAAGTTATAAACTTAGAGAGCTTCAAAGTTTATTTAAACTATTATTCTTTTGTCTGTAAATAATCAAAGTTTCTATTTATTTATTTCAGGCTTCACAAACTCTCCCTAATCTCTTCTTTTCTTCATTTTCTCGTTTCTTAACTTAAATGTTAACTGCGTTAAGAGAATCAAATAAGAAAATCTTAACTTTTTTTTGTGTGAAAGTTAATTTCTTTTTGGTTGAGAATTCATCTATTTTAGGAGAAATTTTATCTTTTCGGTTAAAAATGCGATTGTTTTATCAGAAATTATATTTTTTTAACTAAAAATGTAACTACTTATTTTTGGTTGAAAATTTATCTTTCCTGGATGAAAATACATTTTTTTTGTTTTGTTGGAAATTCAACTGTTTAGTGGAAAATTAATATATTTTGTTGGAAATTCGTCTTTTTGACAGATTCTTGAATTCCTCTTGAATAGAAATTTATATTTTTGTTTGCAAATTAATCCCTTTAGGTAAAAATGTAACTATTTATTTTAAAATTTCGTTTTTTCTTATGGAAAATTTACTTTTTGAACTGAAAATTTTAATATTAAAATTCTGATTAAAAATTGATATTTTTTAGTGACAATTCATGTAGTTTTTTGAAAATTAATTCATCCAAACAAAAATAAAAATTTTTCCATTTTCAGTTGAAATTTAATCTTTTCTAGTTGAAATGCTAACAATTTGTTTGAAAATTTGTGTTTTTCATTGGTTCATAATATAACTTTTTTGCTCAAAATTAGTTTTGTTTTGTTGTAAAAATTAATTTTTTGCTGAAAATTTAACTATTAGATTTTTCGTTAAAAATTTACATTTATTAGTTGACAATTCATGGTCATATTTTGTGTTGAAAATTTGTCTTTTTTGGTAAATAATTAATTTTTTCGATTGGAAATGTATCCTTTTTTATCGCAACTTCAACTATTTTATTGACAATTAGAAAATTTGTCTTTTTGTCAGTTAAATAATCTTCTTTGACAAATTTTTTTCATTGAAAGTTCATCTATTTTGGGTGGAGAATTTAACTATTCAATTGAAAATTCTTTTTTTTTTGGTTGAATATTAATTTTTTTTTCAGCATAAAATTTGACGATTACATTTTTGATTCTGGTTGAAAATTTATCTTTTTAGTTGAACATTTAACTGTATGGTGAAAGATCCATGTATTTTTATGAGAATTCGTCTTTTTGGCAAAATATTAATCTTATCAGTTAAAAATTTTTCTTCTGGGTTGAAAATTTAACTATTTTGGTTGAAAATTGATTATTTTGTTAAAAATTTAGGTATTTTCTTACAAACTGGTTTTTTTGTTTGAAAATTATTTTTTTCAACTGAAATTTTAACTATTCCATTATTAGTTGAATATTTATCACTTTATTCCAAAATTTACCAATTTTGTTCAATATTTTTGTTTTCCTTTGGCTGAAAGTGAATGTTCTCAACGGGAAATTTAACTATTTCATTTTTGCTTGAAAATATAACTTTTTCAGTGAAAATTTCATATACTTTGATACAAATTCGTCTTTTTTGGTAGAAAATTAATTGCCTTGGTAGAACATTAATTTTTCAGTTGAAAATGTAACTATTTGATTTTAAGTAATTGTATTTTGTTGAAAATTCTTTATTTTTGATTGCAAATTAATCTCCTTGGTTGAACATTCATTTTTCTTTGAAGAAATGGAATACCCTGAGGGAAAAAATTTTTTCAAGAAAGTAATACATTTCTAAAACTGTAATTTTTTGTTAAAACATGTACTTTTTTGTAAAAAAATGTACAAAATTTAACAAAAAAATAGAGTTAAATACAAATAGCTAATTTATTCTTTTACTTTCTTGTAGAAAAGTAGAAAAAATAACTATAAAGTACAAGTTTCTACAATTAAAAAATGTCTATAACTTTTATTAATATTTTTTCTAATTTGCTGTAAAAATCTGCAAGGTGTTATAGAAAAATACAGAAATTCAAAATTTTCTTAATTTTTGTGTTTGATGTTATAAAAACACTTTTAATTTTACATAAATTAGTGTAGAAAATTACAAAACTTTACAACAAGAAAAGACAAGATTTCGCAAAAGTTGAAATATTGGGAAAGTGAATTTAAAATTATGTTGTATAAATACTTTTTTTGTTGTTGTATAAATAACTTTTGCTGTTATAATAAATTACATTGAACTGTAGTAGTTCGATTATTGAAAATTGAACAATAATTGACTTTACAGGACGATTCAATTTTTCAGTTTGAAAGCCTCAATAGTTAAACAAATGTAAACATCCAATTGAAACTTTATAAACTATTCTTAATTTAAAAATAATTTGAAAAATCAAACGCTCTTATTCAATTCCAAATCCTATTTAAATATTGTTTCAATCTGAAATATTCCATTTTTAACCCATTTAATTTGAAATTTTTTAATTAAGACATTTTTTGGAATTTTTAGCCATATTTTACTTTTCATTTAAAGTGAGCAATTATAAATCAAATAAAAAAATTAAACAGTTTTGAACTGAATTATTTGAAATCGTTTTAAGCACGGTTTTGAGAAGATTCAAATTTAATTTAAAACTGAAAAATATTTCGAAAAATAAGATTTTATTGATCTCTAAAGGTTTTGAGAAAGTGAAAAAAATTTCTTAACTTTTCTGGGAAAATTTAAAATTATTTTTCATTTTGAAAAATTAATTTCAAGAGAATATTTGAAAAGATTAAAAAAAAATTTGGAATAATAAATAATAATTGAACAATTATTGATTTGGACAATAATCGAGTAAGTTTAAAATATATTTTTTTTGTGGAAAAATTAATTTTAAAAGAATATTTAATAAGATTTCCAAAATTTTTAAAAAATAATGTGGATGATTTTAAGGTATTTTTTTTACATTTGGAAGATTTTCCAAAATTTTTTTGGGAAAGTTCGGGTTCCAAGATAATAAAATTATTATAACATTCCTGGAGAATTTTACAATTATTTTTTTTTTCAACATATTTTTGAGCAAATATTTAAAAAGATTTCCAAATAAATTTCAATGTATAAATTATTGATTCTGCTTAAAATTGCTTAAAATGACATATTTTGGAAAATTTATACATTTTTTTATTCATTCTTCAATTCGTAGCATTGAAAATGAAAGCGTGGGTTTATTTTTATTTTGTTTAATATTTTAACTGTACAATGCTGTACAAAAGTATTCCACTTTGAGTGTTTTAATTTGCGGTTCGGTTTTTATAACTTCAAATGAAAAAAAAATTATTTATAAGAGTTCGAATCTTTTAATTTCAATGACCGTGATCAATTCTTCCTCAATTGTTCAATTTTTATTTGCAGTCAAAAAGTGGTTCTTTTTCGACCTAGGATAAGAAATATTAAAAATATTGCAATGACATAATTTTAAATAACATATATGGTGTCCAATCAATTGCTACATATTTGAAAAAGACTTGAAACATAAGGTTTTTTTTTAATAACGATTATTTATTCTTGTCTTTAAATATTCTACCATTCCTTTGAAATTTAAACATAATTCAAACATAGAGGCTTTTTTTGTAATAGCAATAATGTACACATCCCAATTGAAAATTATATCATTGCAATATTCTAAATATTTGTCATCCTAGGTCGAAAAAGAACAACTTTTTTTTGCTGCAAAAGCTGTAAATTCCCGTAGATTCCTGTAGAAAATTAAAACTACAATAAAATACAACAATGTACGAACAAATACAAAAAAAGTACAAAAGTCGTCTCAATAATAGAAAAAAGTTGTACTTTCCTGTAATTTTGGGTGTAATTTATTGTATTTATTTGTAGATTTCTGTGAAAATAGTTTTAGTTTTCTGTACTTTTTGGTAAGAATTTTTCCACCAGGGTATTTGCTTGAAACTTCATTTATTTGGTTAAAAATGCAATACTTTCACTTGAACAGATCAAATTTCTCGAAGCGTCCTCCCTTCCTGCCAATCTAATTGTAATGTATAAAAAATTATGAATTATAAAAAATTAAGTTAAAGAAACTGTTTCTTCAATTCGAAACAAATATTTTTCTGAGTGATCATTCAATCTTGCATGCAAATCGAGAATTCAGCGCATATTTAAACGTATCTTATTGAATTAAGCTACAGCTTTGATAGGTTTGATGATGAGACTTGAATTGAAAAAGATCTGAAATTATTTTCTCTTATTTTCTTCTTTGGCCGTAAATCACTTTGCAACGCAACGCAACGGAAGAAGTGATAAAAATGAGAATACGTATGTACTTTATTGCAGAGTCTTAAGATTTGAAACGTGTTTGCTATTGATAAAAATGGAAATTTTTCTTTTTTTTTTGTCTTTGCTAAATTAGAATTAGCAGTGTGGCTGCGTCCAATGTACCGAGGCAGGACGTGGACAAAAAACATAATGTTTTGACTTCGTTTGTTGGGTCGCGTGCGACCTGCGTCACTGAATACCGAGTGCCTACTTCATTCGAGCAGTATACAGTATTCTCAAGTACCTTTCAAGAAACAAAGAACCTTTAAAAAAAATTGGGGTGACTGACTGATTGACTGACTGACTGCACCACAATTATTCATAATCGATACCTAATTATTTTCACTCTTTAGGGGCTGAACCGAGGGGGAAACAAGTCCCAAAAATACGGTCCAGGGGAGATAGATTACTTCGGATTATTTCGGATTACTCTTGTCCAGGCATTGAGTCAAAATAATGAGTGAAATTCCAGGAAAAGTCCCTTTTGACATATCGAAAATGCTAGAACAGATCAACAGCCAAACCCTTTTTTTTTTTGTTGAAAAGAGTTCCAAAAGATACTTTTGCGTGGACGGATAATTAGTATTGCATTTTAGAGCAAAATGCGCAACAGAAAAAAGAAAGAAGACAAAAGTAAGACGAAATTTTGTTTGAGGAATAATTCGCTATCTCTCATAGGTCTTAGGTTATGATATATTGAAATAGCTCCACTTCTTTGGATTTTCAGCGAAAAATCACTAAGTTTCCAAAAACACTGCGTACCCTCGCAGCTAATTACTGCATGGAAAAGTGTTCCACAGGTGAGTGAAAGAAGACTCAATTTTCTGTGATTACAAAAAGATAACAATGTCCTACCTATAATAGGTCATAAGTAATATCCACTCAAAGTTGGCCATTTTTGTCTGTTTTTACGGGCAAAAAAGTGGAGTTCAGTTTTTTAAAAATAAATCGAGTCAGATTTAGTTTGCATTGATGATGCCAGAGGATGAAATATAGTAGAACTACGGTCATATTTCGAAATTTTTGTCCCAAATAAGTGTATGTAATTTATTTATCATGTATAATACGTCTTTTGCAACTGATAAATGAATAATTGTTTATAACAAAAGCTTGCTGTCACCACCAAAAGTAACCGCAAAAAAGTAATCATAAGTGGTGATAGCTGAAAATGGAAAAAAGTGGGGATTTTTCAATATATCATAACTCGAAACCTATGGAAGATAGCGGATTATTCTTTGCAGAACATTTTCTCATAATTTTGTTTTTTTCAACAACAAAAAAAGATTTTCCAACAAAATAGTTTAGTTTTCAATCAAAAAGATGAATTTTCAACAAAAATGATGCAAATGGTTGAATTTTTAACTAAAAAAGATACATCTACAACAACCAAAAATGAAATAGTTAAATTTTCAGTTAAAAAAATTTCTAACACAACAACAACAAATTTTCAAAATGTAGTTACGTTTTTGAACAACAAAAATATTTTTCACCATAATTGTTGACTTTTCAATCCAAAAGGACGAGCTTTCAACAAAACAGTTAAATTTTCAACTAAAAAAAGGTCAATTTTCGAACAAAAATTGACTAGTTAAATTTTCAGTTAAAAAAAATCAAGTTTCGTCAACAAAAAAAGAATTTTTCAACAAAATAGTTAAATTTTCAACCAAAAGGATCAATTTTCAAATAAAACGAATGAATTCAACTTTTTGGTTGATACTTTATTCCTTTGGTTAGAAATTTGTTCGAAAATTCGTTTTTAGTGTTTCAAAATTAATTTTTTAAACAGGAAATTTACATATTTTACTATTATTAAAAATTTGATCTTTCTAGTCGAAAATGTAAGAATTTTTTTTGAAAATTTGTGTTTTGCTTTGGTTAAAAATATTACTTTTTTAGTGAAAACTTCATGTATTTTTTTTTATTTTTGTCTTTTCTGGTAGAAAATTATTTGCCGTGGCAGAAAATTAATCTTTTTGGTTGATTTTTTGTTGTTGAAAATTTAACTATTTCATTTCAAAAATTAATTTACAACAAGAAAAAAATTTTTTCATGAAAGTAGTTGAATTTTCAATCAAAGAGATCAATTTTTAACTAAAATAATTAATTTTCAAAAAGCAGTGGAATTTTTAACCAAACTAGATAAACTTTTAAGCAAATAGTTTAATTTGCAACTAATAAAGATTGAATTTTTATCGCTAAAGAACCAAAAAAATTGCAACCAAAAAACAAGGATTTTTTAACAAAATAGTTCAATTTTCAACCAAAGAGATAAATTTCCACCTAAAATGATGCATTTCCAACCAAAAAATAAATTTTAGACAAAGTAGTTATACTCGTTAGTTAAACTTTCAACCAGGAAGATTAATTTTCTACAAAAAAAAAAAAATATTTAACAAAATAAATAAATTTTTAACCAAATTGTTGAATTTTGAACTAAAAAATATACAGTTACAATCAAAAATAAAGTAGTTAATTTTGCAGTTAAAGAAATTAATTTTAAAACAAAAAAAAGCGAATATTTAACAACATAGTTAACCTTTTAACCAAAGAAATTAATTTTTTACCACAATTGTTGAATTTTCAAACCAAAAATAGGAGTTTTCAACAAAACAGTTAAATTTTCATCTAAAAAAGATCAATTATCAGCCAAAGATTGAATAGTTTAATTTTCTGTTAAAAAATCAATTTTCACAAAAAAAAAACAATTTTTTTAAGAAAGTAGTTTAATTTTCAGTCATGAAGATCAATTTTTAAATAAAATTATGTATCTGCGATTGAAATAGTTCAATTTTAAGTTTGAAAATATATTTTTAACCGAAAAAAACATTTTCAAACGAAATATTTATATTTCCAACAAAAAAGATGAATTTTCAACTATAATGAAGCTAGATAAATTTTCAATCAAAGAAAAGTATTTTCATTCCAAATTGTTGTCAGTTACACCTGAAAATTAAATTTGTCTTTGGTAGAATCTTTGAAAAAAAAACAACAGAAAATCCTGCGGTATCACTTTGATCTTAAAGTGGGATCAAAGTGATACTCATTTGTTTAAAATGATCCAGATTTATTATCAAATTTATTTTTTAGTTACACCTAATCATTGAATCATTCTTTGATGAAATCTCAACAACAAAAAAAGAAAATTCTTGGGTATTACTTTGATCTTGAAGTGGGATCAAAGTGATTTGCAGCAAAGCGACACTCATTTGTTTAAAATGATCCAGATTTATTATCAAATTTATTTGTCAGTTACACCTGAACATTGAATTTGTCTTTTGTGAAATCTTTGATAAAAAAAACAACACAGAGAATCCTGGGGTATTACATTGAGCTTGAAGTGGGATCAAAGTGATTTGCAGAAAAGTGACACTCATTTGTTTAAAATGATCCAGATTTATTATCAAATTTATTTGTTAGTTACACCTAAATATTGAATTTGTCTTTTGTAAAATCTTGGAAAAAAGACAACACAGAAAATCCTGAGCTATCACTCTGATCTTGAAGTTGGATGAAAGTGAAGAAAGTGAAAAAAAATTCTGACTTGAAAATTCAAATTTTTGAAAATCACAAAAAATTTGCCCAGATTTAGTATCAAAATTATTTGGCAGTTGCACCTAGTCATTGAATTAGTCTTTGGTGAAATCTAAAAAAAAACTAAAATCCTAGGGTATTAATTTGATTATGAAGTGAAATCAAAGTGTTTTGCAGCAAAGTGATGAAATCTTTGAAAAAAAGCAATTGTTTTTTCACTGCAATTACGTGGATTCAGAAAAAAATACATTAAAATCTATTAAAAATTGAACTGTAAAGCAATTTTTGTCAACAAAAAGTGCTTCTTGGCACACTGTGCCTTCTGCTTCCGCTGTCATTGATTGAATGATACACTTTGATCAACTTGTAATTGTTCACTAAAATATTCTCAGAAGTACAATTAAATCTGAAGATGCAAGATAACAAATGATACGATCGTGATTTTTGCACTAATTTGGCGCGCTCGTCACTCTCATCCCACCGCTGCCACCTCCTAGTGTACATGGTCGACCGTGATTACTTGTGTCCTCTGTATTGGCTCATTTGTTTCTAGATCACGACTTATAGCCACCACGAGGAGAGCAGCTGGCACTCGGCGAGGCTTCATAATAGACATTAACGATCGCGATCGGTTTGCTCTTCTTCTCTCCTCTCCTCTCCTATCTCACTTTCTGCAACTTTATCTCTCCTTTTGCCCATCCGCTCTTGTATGTACATACATAGGTAATCGTCGCTCTCCTTTTCGCGCGTGTCTCTTTAGTGACATTTCCGTCTCTGTCATTCTCATTCTCCCGTCCTCATCATAATCATCATCATCATCACAGTCATCATCATCATCTGATGCTCGTCTATCTCTCTTTCTGTGGTAAGGCTGATTGTATAATTGGGTGGCAGCAACGAGCAACGAGCTTCGTGCGTCACTGCGATGATTTACCCCCTCTTCATCCCCTACCTCCGATCAACACGGGCTTCGGTCAATCACGTCGTAATTACTTTTAATGCTGGACGACTCGACTGACACAATATCTAACCCGTCCCGACTTGCTAACTGCCCGCGCTCTGCATACTTCGCACGATCGAATTAATTGGTAATAGACCCTGCGCGTAGCGGTGCCCAACTGATAGTGCAAATATTGCAATTTGTTGGTAATAGACCCTGCGCGAAGCGGAGCTCAACCGATAGCGCGAATATTGCAATTTATTGGTGATAGACTCTGCGCGAAGCGGTGCCCAACCAATAGCGCAAATATTGCAATTTATTGGTAATAGAACCTGCGCGAAGGGGTGCCCAACCGATAGCGTAAATATTGCAATGTATTGGTACTAGACCTTGCGCGTAGCGGTACCCAAACGATAGCGCAAACATTGCAATTTATTGGTACTAGACCTTGCGCGTAGCGGTACCCAAACGATAGCGCAAATATTGCAATTTATTGGTAATAGACCTTGCGCGTAGCGGTACACAACCGATAGCGCAAATATTGCAATTAATATTGATTAAATAATAAACAAATAAAATATATAATACATGAAAAATATATAAAAATAAAAAAATATAATTAATAAATAAAAAAAATTAATAAAAAATAATAAACTTTCTTCATGCTACCGCCAACAAACAAGATGAGGGACAATAATTCACAAACTACGTCACGCTTTTTGAACACTTTTTCTACCCCTTCCCTTCTCCGTCACGGATCATTACAGAATGGTTTTTTCTAATTTAGTTTAATTTTAATTTAATTTGGTTAGGTTTAATTTAGGGAGACGTCAGAAATACAACCCCCCCCCCGGGGGGGGGTGGAATTTTATTTTTTATTTGATTTGATGAAAGCCTAAAATAAAATAGAGCACATACAAAGACAAAATTTTAACACTCTTTGCAGCCCAAGATGCTAGCTCTGGAAAGAGGGGTAAAGGATGATTTTTCACAAAAATTGGAAAAGAATTCTGTTTAATAAAATTAATGTATAGGATAACATATTGAATGACAAATTCAATATGGAACGCTTAAGATTTCAGATCGAAATATATTGCATTTTTAAGAAAATTGTTGAATTTCCAACAAAAAAGGATTCATTTTCTGCAAAAGAGTTGAGGTTTTAAGCTAAAAAGTAGAATTTTTTAGAAAACTGTTAATTTTTATATCCAAAAAGATGATTTTTCAACCAATAGTTGAATTTTAAACCTAGAAAGATAAATTTTCAACCAAATTTTCGAATTTTCCACCAAAAAGATTAAGCTAAAAATATGAACTTTTTAAAACACGTTTGCATTTTCAAACTGGAAATTTTCTACCAAAAAGGATGAATTTTAAATTTAAACGGATAAATTTTCAAGACAGAGGGACGCATTTTTTATCCAAGAAGACAAATTTTCAAGAAAACAGTCAAATTTTTGCAAAAACGGAGAGTTTTTAAGAAAATCGTTTAATTTTTCCCTTACAAAGATAAACTTTGATCCAAATAGTTCAATTAAAAGAAAAATTGCATTTTAAATTAAATAGATGAATTTTTAAGCCAAGAAGACGAATTTGTCAAAAGACAGTTGAATTTTCAAACCTAAAGAATGTCTTTTCTATCCAAAAAGACGCATGTTCAACAAAACAGTCAAATTTTTTACCAAAAGAAAATACTTTAAAAAAAATAGTTGACCTTTTAACAAATTAATTGAATTTTCAACAAAATAGTTTAATTTTTCACTAAAATAATAAATCTTGAAAAAATTTAATTTTTAACAAAGAAGAGAAAATTTCAACCAAGTAATTACATTTTTAATTAGGATGATTAATTTTCAACTCAAAAAGTCAAATTTTCAACAAAATAGTCGAACTTCAATGTGAAAAATACGGGTTGTCCCGAAAACAGTTGAATTTTCAACAAAAAAGTTAATTTTCAAATAAATAATTGAATTTTGAACTAAAAACAATCAATTTTCAACCAAAAATGGTAGAGTTAAATTTTGCTGTAGGGCAGAGTGAAAATTATTAAATTAGTCGAAGGGTTTGAGCTGACCGAAAAAAAATTTGTGGGTCGACATCCGAAAAAAGTGAAAAATTTTTTTTTTGAATTTGTTTAATATCTTCTGTTCTCTGTTCTGAGTTGAAAATTCAAATTTTGGAGAATTACAAAAAATTTCCCTATTGCTTCGAAAATTATAGCGTATTTTTTCTATGTGCAGTATTAGCTAGTAAATAATAATAAAAAATTATAAATAAAAAAATTTTTTGCTTTATTTAGAATTTTTTGAAAATGCCAAAAAAACGTGTTTTTTTTGGATTGAGTCCTATGCATGAATTTAAAAAAAAAGTTGAATATGTCAAACCTGAAATTTTTTCATCTTGAATAAAAAAAACATGCTATTATTTTGTTTTTTCAATAACAAACAAATTTTCGTCCTATAGCAAGTCGTCAACATCGCTCAATAAACGTAAAATTGACCATTTTTAAACGCTCGAATCATCATTAAAAAATTTTTTTTCAAAAAAAACAACTTCCAAATTAAGCGAAACATTTTTTTCAATTTATAATTTTTTCTCATTATCAAAAAGTTGAATTTTCAAATGAAAAGAGAACAGAAGATGTTAACCGATTAAAGAATTTTTTTTTTACTTCTTTCGGATATCAGCCCACAAATTTTTTTGGCTCAGCTCAAACGATTCGGCTAATTCGATCATTTTCACTCCGCCCTATTTTGCAGTTCCAAAAATAATTTTCAACTAAAACTACGAACTTTAACAAATAAGTTGAATTTTCAATCAAGAAGATTAATTTTCTATGAAAAAATACGAATTCACAACAAAATACATAAAATTCGAACCCAATAGTTGAATTTTCAACTAAACACAATCAATTTTGAACCAAAAATAAAATAGTTATATTTGCAGTACAAGAAATTGATTTTCAACACCAGAAATCGAATTTTTAAATAAGTACATAAATTTGAAACAAAATAGTTGAAGTTTAAACTGAAAACGATCAATAGTTAAATTTTAAACGAAAAACAAGCAATTTTCAACCAAAAATGGAATAGTTAAATTTGTATTTCGAAAAATTGATTTTCAACGAAAAAGAAAGAATTTTCAATAAAATAGTTAAATCTTCAACCTATTAAATTAATCTTAAAAAAGTACTTCAACTTTAAACCAAATAGTTCATATTTTAAGCAAAAAAGATTTTAATTTTAAATCTACAAAACAGTTAAATTCTCGACCAAAAAATCTGACTTTTTAATAAAATAGTTGTATTCTCAACTAAATTGATAAATCTTTGAAAAAAATAAGTTTCAGTATAGAAGATCCACTTCAAACCTATTAGTTTAATTTTGAAAAAATTTTAAAAAAAGGTAGTCAAATTTAACAAAAACAGATGAGTTCTCAACGAAAAAAGTGATAGCTCATATTTCAATCAAAGAAGAATTTAATTCTAAACATAATTAAACAAATGTCAATTAAATGCCCCCAAAAGAAATTTAAAAAAAATTCAAAAAGTACTTTGTCAAATTCAAGCTTTAAAGAATGAGAATATTTTAAAACTAGGCATTAAAAAATCGAAATAATTTTTATTCGAAAATGTTCCAAGATATTAAATAAAAAAATAGATAAAAATTGACCGATGTGAAATTGAAACCTCTGTAATTGAATAATTTATTTAATTTTGATTTGTTACAATTTTTTAGTACAGTTTTCATGCTGAACGGCGAATTTTCAATTTGACTCTTTCATAAATTTGAATTTTGCAATTGAAATAAAAATGAATGAATTTTAAAAAGTATAATTAACAATTAGAAAATTTGTAAGTTTGGGACTATTTCAATTTACTGAAAATAATTAAAATTTCAATGGGTTTGAGTATAAAATGTTTTAATATCAAAATTCCTCATAATTAAAAATTTCAGTTTCAAATTAGGCTCGGATTTTTCGCATTTTTAACGTTCCGTCTAATCCATTTTAGTGTTAAATTATTTTTCTTTATGTAATATCAATGACAATTCTCAAATTTCAGAATCTTTGACTTTAAAACATTTAATTTAGTTTTCAAATTTTAATCACTTTGAATTGAAAATTATGTGAATTAAAAAGTTTTCAATTTTCTTTTTCTCAAGATTCAGAAATTCTATGTATGGTTATTAGTAGTACTCAAAAAGACGAACAATTTACCTTTATGACTTTTTTTGACCGTACAAAAAATAATGAAAAATAAAAAATTCCATTTTCCGGTCAAACTATACAAGATACGAAGAAAAATAATGAGACAAAATTTGTTTACTCAAAAAAGACCTACAAATTCTTGTTTAATAATTTTTTTATAGGACGCGTAGTGTTTGCTTTATTTTTAAATAACAATATTAAAAATTAAACAATTTAATTTTTGGAGAATCGACACAAACTATGAAAAAAATGAAAACTTTTAAAAAGAATTTTATTTTTCTGAGGTCAATGAAAATGAGATTTTATTCTATATAAATTAACAATATTGAAAACTTACACAATTTTTGAAAATCGGGCATATTTTGTAGATTACGGAAAAAATTAATATTAGTGACTTTTGTAAAAATCTTGGAATTACAAATTTTTTAACCTTCTTTCAACTCATGGCTTGACCATTTTAATTCATAAAATTTTCTTCATGTTTCTAGATAAATTTTGAAAAGTCTTTAAAAATTATTTAAGCTGCTTTTAAAATTGTTTTATTTTTTTAGGTTTATGAAAATGAGTGTTATTCTATTAATTAATTATTAAAAATTATCTTAGTTTTTTAAGGTTCTTGAAAATGAGATTTTGTCTCCTACAAAAAGTGAAGATTTGGAAATTTGAGAATACTTGTGAAATTTGGGCATATTATATGAAGAAAATTGATATTATGGATTTTTGGAAGACTCTAGGAATTACGAATTTTTTAATCTTAGTTCAAGTCAAGGTTTGACTACTTAAATTGATAAAATTTTCTTCATTTTTTCAGTTAAATTTCTAAAAGTTTAAAAAAATTATTTCAGTTTTTTTAGGTTTTTAAAAATAAGATTTTGTTATAGAAAAAGTGAAAATATTGAAATATTTTTGAAAATTGGATCTCAGAAAGGGACCAAAAATGAAAAATTTCAGTTCTAGGCTTTTTTTGATTTTCACTTTTTTGTTTTTTAACTTCAATCCGGATAGGTGTCGAGATTAACCTTAATTTAAATTTCGATATAATAAGCGATTTACATAGGAATGTATGTTAATAAAAATTCTGAAGAATAGCAGTCGTAGAGAGACGTATGTTCGGTATGTTGAGTGCTTTGACAGTTAAGTAAATTGATGGATTGAAATTGTTTGACAGAGCACCACTGAAGCAAAATGATATTGATTATTCTCTGCCTATTTTTTTTTTCATGAACATTTTTTCAGTTATAAATTATAGGTGGTAAAGTAAATGATGATTGGATACTTCCTTTAATCTCCTCCTTCTTCAAATTTATTTAGAGAAATTATAATAATTAATGTATTATTCATGTAAATATTCGAAAAAAAATTATTTCAATACCATTAAGGTTTTATTGAGTAGTTTATATGATTTATGGTGTATTAATTAAAACATTATTTATATCACGAGTTTTTTTTTTGAATATTAACTTTTTGGAATAAGAACGAAAGATGACTTGAAATAAATTAAAGAATACCTATGGGTTCGTCGATGAACTAAAATTTTCGGGAAATTCAACTGATTTGTTGAAAATCAATTCTTTGTTGTTAAAAATTCATATTCTCGGGTTAAAAATGCAACCGTTTGTTGAAAATTAATATTTTTGACTCAAAAATTCCACAAGGTAGAAAATGAAACTATCAGGTTGAAAATGAACTTTTTTGTTAAAATTTCATATTCTCGAGTTGAAAATTCAACTTTTTCGTGGAAAATTCATGTATTTGGTTAAGATTCATCTTTTTAGGTAGAAAATTAATCTTCGTTTTTGAAAATTCACTTTTTGTTGACAATTCATATTTTCGGGTTGAAAATTCATCTTTCCGTATTCCCCAATTTTTTAGAAAATTAAATTATCTGTTTGAAAATTCACTTTTTTGTTGAAAATTTATATTTTTAAGTTGACAACTCGTGCCTTTTGGTAAAAAATTCCACTATTTGGTGACAAATTCTTGCATTTTGTTGAAAATTTAATTAATTGTTTCGAAATTAACTTTTTTCTTGAAAATTCATATTTTCGGGTTTAAAATTCATCTGTTCGTAGAAAATTCATATTTACTATCTGGTTCAAAAATAACTTTTTGGTAAAAATTCATATTTTTGAGTTGAAAATTCAACTATTTGGTAGAAAATTCATGAATTTCGTTGAAAATTCATATTTTTGTGTAAAAAATTTATATGTTTGACTCGAAAATTCTACAGTTTGTGAGAGAATTGAAGTATCTGTTTCAAAAACAAGTTGTTTGTTAAAAATTCATATTTTTGAGTTGAAAATTCAACTATTTTGTAGAAAATTCACGTATTTGGTTGAAGATTCACATTTTTGTGTAGAAAATTAATCTTTGTTCTTCAAAATATATTTTTTGTTTTAGTCTTTAACCTTTCATCCTTTTTTGTTGAATTGAAATGATAGAATATTTAACTCTTTTGTTGAATATTTATGTTTGAAACTGAAAATGTAACTATTCCATATTATTTGATTAAAAATTGACAATTTTAATTAAAAACTTATCCCTTATGGTTACAAAATCAATTATTTATTTAAAAAATCCTATAGTTTGTTGAAAATTCGTCTTTTTCGGTCAAAAATAAATTTGTGTGGTTAAAAATTAATGCTTTTGTTTAAAAATGCAAAAATTGGTGAGAAATTCTTGCATTTGTTGAAAATTAAATTGATTATTTGAAAATGAACTTTTTGAAAATTACACAATGTGATAGAAAATTAAATTATCTATTGAAAATTCACTTTTTTGTTAAAAATTCATATTTTTGAGTTGAAAATTCAACTATTTTTGGGCAGAAAATTAATCTTCGTTTTTGAATATTTATTTTTTTCTTTTAGATTTCAACCTTCCGTCCTTTTTTGTTGAATTGAAATGGCAGAATATTTTATTTTTTTGTTGAAAATTTATATTTTAAACTGGAAATGTAATTATTCTTCTTCCTTTATTGGTTGATTTTTAATGTTTTGGATTTTAAATTAAAATGACTTTTGGTTGAAATATCAATTATTACATGTTTCATTAAGAATTTATTTTTGTTTGTTGAAAATTAAATTGTTTTGTACAAAAAACTTATTTTTTGTTTAAAAATTATTCTATTTCGTAATTTTTTTTAAATTTCGTCTTTTTCGATAGAAAATCATCTTCTTGGATGAAGACTCATCTTCTTTTTCGAGGATTTAACAATTCGTTTATTTTTGGTTGAATTTAACTGGTAGAAAATTTAATTTTTTTTCGGAAAATTGTTTTTTTAAACTGAAAATGTATTTATTCTATTTTTGGTTGAAATATTATCTTTAATTATTAAAAAATGCAACTGCTTGGTGGAAAATTGTTGTATGTTGTGGAAATTTCGTCTTTTTTGGTAAAAACCTAATCTTTTTTGTTAAAAATTCAACTTTTTGGTTGAGAATTCAATTATTTGGTTAAAAATTACGCTTTTTATTTGAAAACTTAACTAATTGATAAAAATCAATGAATTTGTTTAAAATTCAACTATTTTGTAGCAAGTTCATGTATTTTGTTTAAATATTCTATTTTTTAGTTAAAAATTCAACTATTTGCTTGAAAATTAACTTCCTTGTTGAAAATTAACTTTCTTGTTGAAAGTCATCTTCGTGAATAATTGAACTGTTTTTTAAAACATTCGACTTTTCAGTTTGAAAACTAAACTCATTTGTTGAAAATTCCTCATTTATGGTAGAAACCTAATCTTCTGGGTTGAAAATTCGTTTTTGCAGGTTGAACATTCAGCCATTTGTTTAAAAATTCAACCATATTGTTGAAAATATAATTATTTTGTTAAAAATTCGACTATTTTGTTGAGTCAAGATGATTGTTATTCCTGCTTGCAGAAAAATTTATATCAATTGATCTAAATACTTGTTTTGAATTTTAAAAATGTTGTTCAAATTCCCATTATAACAGCTGATTGGAAACCCATATTTCTCGATTAATTTCCGAGAGATCATGTTTTGATTTGATTAGAAAATGAAATAGAGTGGTGATAATTTAGGTTAAGGACAATTTGCTTCAATATTCCTTAAGACTCGACTTTGAACTATCTCGATGATTGAAAGTGACCCAGAGAGAATTTGTTAAGAACTACACATGGCAAGAAATTAATACAAATATTATTAAATTTTTTTTTGTTAGGAATTAGAAAAATATTTTGAAAATTATTAAAGAATAATTTTTTCTTTTCATTTGAAAAAAAAAATATCCACAAATAAAAGAGCCTGTTTGAAAAAATAATTCTCATAAATGTTTATTCATCATTTGTTCATAATTACAAAACTAAGCAAAAGGTGGAAATTTGAACAATTCTATCAGTTAAAATATTACGGAGAATGTTATGTACGTTTGGTTTTTATTAGTGATAATAATAAAAAATTGTGGATTAAAAAAATGTTGCTCACTTTATAATTTGTTGAGAATGTGCAGAAAAATTTAAATATGTGGAACCTGAAAATATATTTCAAGCTCATCCAAAGAAGCATGTTATCATTTCCTTTTTTTTTTTTAGAAAATTCTTTTCCTAACTTAGGGATTTTGGATCTCCTATGTATCAAATCTTCCTTTTCCAGCTCTTCCTAGCTTCAAAAGTCACCCCAAAGTGTAAAATTCTCTTGCCCAGGATTCCCCAGCCCCAAAAATCACTCCTCAGTATCAAATCCCCTTTCCCCAGCCCCAAAAATTGTCCTTTAAAGATCTCTGTTCAGTTCTCCTGAGCCACACAAATTATCCCTATGTATGAAATCCCCCTTTCCAGCACTTCTCAGCCCCAAAAATCACCCCTAAGGATCAAATCTCCCTGTCCAGCTCTCACCAGCCCCACAAATCGCCACGAAGTGTAAAATTCCGTTTTATAAATCACCAGTCCCAAAAATAACTCCCAAGAGTGAAATCCCCCTTTCCAGCTCCATACAGCTCTGTAACTCACTCCCAATTGTCAAATTCACCTGTCCAGCTCATCCCAGCCCCGAAAATCGCCTCTAACTGTTAAATCTCTCTGTATAGCTCTCACCAGCCCTAAGAACTATCCCACAGTGTAGAATCCTTTTTTACAGCCTTCCTCAGTTCCAAAAATCACCCACAAATGTCAAATGCCCCTTTCCAGCTATCCCTAGCCCCAAAAATCACTTCTAAGTGTCGAATCCCCCTGTCTAGCTCTTCATAGCCCGAAAAAACACCCCTAAGTGTAAAATCCTCTTTTACAACTCTCACCAGCCCCAAAAATCACCGCCAAGTGTCAAATCCCCCGTTCCAGTGCCCTCCAGCCCCCAAAATCACTCCTAAGTGTAAAATCCCTCTTCTTCATAGCCCGAAAAAATACCCCTAAGTGTAAAATCCCCTTTTACAACTCTCATTAGCCCAAAAATCACTGCCAAGTGTCAAATCCCCTTTTTCAGCGCCCTCCAGCCCCCAAAATCGGTCCGAAGTGTAAAATTTCCTTATCAAGCTTTCTTCACCCCCAAAAATCACTCTTGTCAATTTCCCGTTTTCAGCTCCCTCCAGCACCAAACATCAGTCTCAAGTGCCAAATTCTCCTTTCTAGCTCTCCCCAACCCCAAAAATCACCCCCAAGTGGAAAATCCCCCTTTCCAGTGCTCTCCAGCCCCAAAAATCATTTCTTAGTGTAAAATCTTCTTAACAAGCTCTCTTCAGCCCCAAAAATCACTCATGTCAATTCCCCGTTTCCAGCTCCCTCCATGTCCAAACATCGGTCCTAATTATCAAATCCTTCTGCCCAGATCTTCCGAGACCCAAAAATCAGCCCCAAGTGTACAATTTTATTGTCAAGCTCTTTCTAGCCTAAAAAGTTGCCCATAAGTAAGAAATCCCTCTTTCCAGCACTCTCCAGTCCCAAAAAATCACTTCCAAGTGGATTATCTCCTTATCAAGCTCTCTTCAGCCCCAAGAATCACTCATGTCAATTCTCCGTTTCCAGCTCTCTCCATGTCCAAACATCGGTCCTAGTTATCGAATCCTCCTGTCCAAATCTTCCCAGCCCCAAAAATCACCAATAAGTATCTAATCCCCCTTTTCAGCTCTGCCCAGCCCCAAAAATTACTCCCAAGTGTCAAATCCCCCTGCCTAGCTTTTCCCAGCCCCAAAAATCATTCTGAAGTGTAAAATTCCCTTTTTTCCAGCCCTGCCTAGCCCCAAAAATTACAGCTGAGTGTCAAATCCTTCTATCCAGGGTTTCCCAGCCCAAAAATCACTTTAAAGTATAAAATCCTCTTGTTCAGTTCTTTTCAGCCCCGAAAATCACTCCTAAGTGTGAAATTTCCCCTGTCTCGTTCTTTCTAACAACCAAAATCATCCATAAGTATCAAAGCCCCCTTTCCAGCTCCCTTCAGCTCGAAACATCACTCGTAATTGTGAAATCCTCCTGTCTCGCTCTTCCCAGCCCCAAAAATCACCCATATGAAAAAATCTCCTTGCCTAGCTTTCTTCAGCTTCAAAAATCACCACTGTGAAATCTTCTTTTTCAGCTCTCCGGAGACCCAAAAATCACTCCTAAGTGTCAAAACCCCCTGTCTCGCTCTATCCCAGCCCCAAAAATGATCGTAAAGTGTAAAATTCCTTTGTCCCGCCCCCCCCCCCCCCCCCGGCCACGAAAATTACAGTTAAATGTCAAATCCCGCTATCCACATCTACGTAGCCCAAAAATCATACTTATTGTCAAATCCCCCTCTCAGCTCCCCCCAAACACAAAAATCACTCCTAAGTGTCAAATTTCTTATCGAGCTGTCGCCATCCCCAAAAATCATCTCTAAGCATGAGATCCCTTGTTCAGCTCTCTAAACTCCCAAAAATTACCCCTACGTGTAGAATCCCTTCATCCAGGTATTCCCAGCTCTGAAAGCACTCTTAAGTGTGAAACCCCCTTGTTCAGCTCCTCCCAGTCCCAAAAATTACTCCTAAGTGTGAAATCCACCTGTCTTTCTCTTCCCAGTCCCCAAAATCACCCATAAGTGTCAAATCCCCCTTTCCAGCTCCCCTCAGCTCCGAACATCACTCCTAATTGTCCAATCATCTTGCCCAATTCTCGCCAGCCCCAAAAATCACCCCTCAGTGTAAAACTCCCTTGTCCAGCTCCCCTCAGCCCCCAAAATTAAAGCTAAGTGCCAAATCCCGCTATCCAACTCTACGTAGCCCAAAAATAATTTCTAATTGTCTAATCCTCTTGCCCAGCTCTTCCCAGCCCCGAAAATCACCCATCAGTGTGAAATCTCTTTGTTAGGCTCTTTTCAGCCCCAAAAATCACCCATGTCTAATCCTGTTTTTCAGCTCTCCCCAACCACAAAAATCACTCCTAAGTATCAAATTTCTTACCGAGCTGTCGCCATCCCCAAGAATCATCTCTAAGCGTGAGATACCCTTGTTCAGCTCTTTCTAGTCCCAAAAATAACCCCTACGTGTAGAATCCCTTTATCCAGGTCTTCCCAGCTCCAAAAGCACTCTTAAGTATGAGACCACCTTGTTCAGCTCCTCCCAGCCCCAAAAATTACTCCTAAGTGTGAAATCCACATGTCATGCTCTTTCCAACCCCCAAAATCACCCCTAATTGGCAAATCCCCCTTTCCAGCTCCCTTTAGCTTCTAACATCACTCCCAATTCTCCAATAAACTTGCAACTTGTAACTCTTCCCAGCCCCAAAAATCACCCCTAAGTGTAAAATTCTCTTGTCCAGCTTACCTCAGCCCCGAAAATTACAGCTAAGTGTCAAATCCAGTTATCCAGCTCTACGTAGCCCAAAAATCATTTCTAATTGCTCAATCCTCATGGCCAGCTCTTCCCAGTCCCAAAAATCACCCATGTCAAATCCTGTTTTTAAGCTCTTCCCAACCACAAAAATCTCTCCTAAGTATCAAATTTCCTTATCGAGCTGACGCCAGCCCCAAAAATCATTTCTAAGTATAAGATTCCTTTGTCCAGGTGTTCTCAGTGCCAAAAAAAAACTCTACGTCTCAAATTCCTCTTTCCAGCTCTTCCCAGCCCCCAAAATCACCCGTAAGTGCCAGATCCCCCTTTCCAGCTCCCTTCAGCTCCAAACATCACTCTAAATTCTCCAATCATCTTGCCCAGCTCTTGCCAGCCCCAAAAATCACCCCTAAGTGTGAAACTCCCTTGTCCAGCTCCCCTCAGCCCCGAAAATTACAGCTTAGTGTCAAATCCCGCTATCCAACTCTACGTAGCCCAACAATCATTTCAATTGTCCAATACTCTTGCCCCACTCTTCCCAGCCCCAAAAATTACCCATATCAAATCCTGTTTTTCAGATCTCCCCAGCCACAAAAATCACTCCTATGTTATCAAATTGTCCAGGTATTGCCAGTCCCAAAAATCAGCCCTACGTCTCAAATTCTTCTCTCCAGCTCTTCCCAGCCCCAAAATTCATCTCTAAGTGTGCAATCCTCCTGGCCAGCTCTCCCCAGTCGCAAAAATCACCCCTAAGAATCCCTTCGTTACTGTCCTACCTGAAAAACGATAATCAGGACAAAACGAGTAAAACAAAGAACACAGATCTAATAAAAATAATATCCCCAGCCTGATTCTATTATTGTTAAATAACCAATTGTTTAGGGATACTCTCGCGAGTCCTAATTCCAAGAGAATCGCGTGCTTGGTAGCGAATTAGCGATCCAGGAACTAGTACACAGAATAACAATAGTGGAAAGAAGAATCGGCGTTGGAAAAAAGAAAAAAGCTAGCTCGTGAGACTGGAAAAGCGATCCAGTGCCGTCGAAGTTGTCGCCGCCGCGTTTATTGGGATTATAAAGCGTGCAGAGGAAGGAGGGCAGGAAGGAGAGATTTGTTTGAATTATTCAAATTAGATACGAAATTGAATGCGTGCTCTGCTCGTGTGCAGGTAATGACGGCACTTGCATATAAATGGTAATTATTGTCATTATTCTGCCCGGTAGTTGTGTACGCTCATCGTCGTTCGTATCGTATGTACCTCCTGCTGTAATGCCGTCTCCTCTTCCCATACACTAGTTAAAATAATTAGCAAAATTGTTGTTTTATTGTTGCTATAATTACAAGGGACATGCTATGTCCTTCTAGCTCATTTCCCTTCCCCGTCCAATTTTTACTCTCCTCTCCTCTCCTCTTCAGGTTAATGTCACAAATACGACCCCCCCCCCCCCTCGCCCTATTTCAATTCAAAAGTTTTTTTTTCAATTTCATTTGAAAAGCGTCTAAGGTGCCGTACTTAAATTACGTAACGGATTATAGGCCCTCTCTGAGACCCCCACTCCCTCCTGTAACAAACTGTAAACAAATATTTCTACCCCCCCCCCACCCACTCTTTCTGCACGTAATTTTTAGTTTCCAAAAATGTTTCATTAGTTATTGCTAGTAGAATTAGGCAGGGTGTTCGAGAACTTCATTTTCAACATTCCCTTATTTTTCCTTGTCTAATTCTTCATTTTCCTTGATCATTAATATTCAAATACCAGCATTTTAATCTTGAAATACTTTCAACATAGAAGCTTTTATAAACGAAATAAAACAGTATTTTAGAAATAAATTTAAAATTTTCGAATTTATTAATTTATTTTAAACAGAAAAATGTCTTTTCTACCATAAAAGATGGCTTTTTGAACCTTCATGGCAAAAGACGAATTTTCTCTACAAAAATTGAATTTACAAACAAGAAATATGACTTCAGCAAAAAATTATTTTTCCACGAAACTGATGCATTTTCACCCAACAAAAATGAGATTTTAAACCAAGAAAAATTTGTTTTTCCCCGAAAAGTTACATTATCAGTTAAAAAATTAATTTAAAACCAAAAAAAAGGACTTTTCCACTAAACAGTTAGTTTTTTAACCAAAGACATAAGCCTTCAATCAAAAAAATGAATTTTCAACAATGTAGTTTAACTTTTACCCATGCAGTTGAATTTTCAATTTAAAAAGATTAATTTTCAACAAAATAGTTAAACTTTCAACCAAAGAGATAAATTTTCAACTAAAAATAGAACTCTTCAAAAAATGATTTCTTAACAAAGTGATGCGTCCAAATCTTTCAAATAGAATAATTGAATACTCAAGCAAAGAAGAACAATTTTTAACCAAAAAGTTGTATTTTCATAAAAAAAAGAAATTTCTACAAAAGCGGATCAATTTATAAATCGAAAAGATGAATTGAACAAACATAGTTGAATTTTCTGTTAAAAAAGATTTTAGTTGACTTTTCACGATCAAAATGAGAATTTTTTACCAAAGAATAAGTTTCTACGAACAAAATTAAATTTTTCATCCGAAAAGACAAATTTTTTTTAACCAAAAGGGATGAAATTTTAACGAAATAGTTGAATTCTCTACAAAATAGTTGATTTTTTATCCAAGAGAGATGAAATTTATACTAAAACAGATGCATTTTTAATAAAAAAAGGACAAATTTTTTTTTAAGTTGAACTTTCATCCAGAAAAGCTTTCAGTTCATTTTTTAACATCAAAATATGAAGTTCAAACAAAAAGTAAATTTTCTACGAAATAGTTAAATTTTTAACAAAACAGTAGAATTTTATACCAAAAGTATGACTTTTTAACAACATAGTTTTATTTTTAATAGAATTTTTATTTCGAAAAAAAAATTAAAAAAAAAAAACAGCAGAATTTTCTACCAAAGAAGATTCCAGTTCACTTTCCAGCACCAAAATAAGAATTGTGAGCTATAACTTAATTTTCTGCTAAATAGTCGAATTTTTAACCAAAAAGTATGACTTTTTAACAAAAAGTAAATTTTCTAGGAAATAGTTGAATTCTCCACAAAACAGTTGCATTTTTGTCGAAGAAAGATGCAATATTTCTACTAAAAAAAGATGAACTTTTAAATTAAAAAGACAAATTTTCAGAAAAGATATTTTTCATCCAAAAAAGACTTCAGTTGACTTATCAGCAACAAAATATGAATTTTAAACAAAAGGTTAACATTATAAGAAAAGAGTTGCATTTTCAACCCAAAAAGACGAATTTTTAACAAAACAGTTGAAGTTGCAAAAAAATGATGTCTTTTTAAGAAAATTGTTAAATTTTCAACCAAATGATAAAATTTATAACTAAAAAGATAATCTTCAGGACAATTTTTTTGCGAATTTGCAAAAATTACGTACGTGAGTGAAGGACCCCCTCACCCCTTCCGTAACAAACCGTAACAAAATGTCTCGACCCCCCCCCCC
>CAKNYM010052269.1:5814-43427 GCA_932195095.1 Andricus curvator
GAGAAGGAGAAGGAGAAGGAGAAGGAGAAGGAGAAGGAGAAGGAGAAGGAGAAGGAGAAGGAGAAGGAGAAGGAGAAGGAGAAGGAGAAGGAGAAGGAGAAGGAGAAGGAGAAGGAGAAGGAGAAGGAGAAGGAGAAGGAGAAGGAGAAGGAGAAGGAGAAGGAGAAGGAGAAGGCAGTCGAGGAGGAAGTGGGTGAGAAGGGGTCACGTGAAAAATAAGGAAACCATGTTACTCTAAAATTAGAACGGCAAAAAAAAATATCAGAAAAGCGATTACTTTTGCAAAAAACAAAGGGCAGAAAAAAGAAATATCGAAGGTGGTTTGAGCCCTTCAAGCGAAAGTTTTACAAACAAGACCAGTGATAAAGTAAACCTAATTTTTTTTCTTCTATCCCTGCATTATCCAATAACCATCCGACCCTTGACGACCCCTTTCAACTCCCTTCTCGACTGCTATTTCAGTCCCTTCTTCACTAAGGTGCCACAACACTGTTCCTATGAAATCAGTCCAACGTCTGCACTCAACCAATAAAGCAATATATATATCCTGTCATCCGCTTTATGAGTACTTCGAAGAATACCAAGAGTAGCCAATATGCTACTATTATGCTACTATAAAAGTCAAAGCTTCTGGATGAAATAAAATTTTGAATTACAGAGCCCTCGAGAGAGATCCAAGGTGCAATGGTGCCTTCTCCTTTCTTATCTGAAAAAGCTATACCGCTAAAGGGACATTTCCCCTGAATCAGTCGACAGGAAAAAGGAAGAGCAACTGCTAAGTACTTCCGACTGAAATTACTTATTGAGGTTAAAGTCTCCGAGTTGAAGTTGCATTTAAGGGAAGAAAACTGTAATTGAAAATAAAATCCAACTTAGCAGATTTAAAAGTATTCTCGAGAGGTTTTAAAAATATTTGAAAAGATTTTCCGTTTTTTTGTAAAATTCGTATTTAAAATAAAAATTTCTGCACTTTCAAGTATCCAAGATTATAAAACCGATTCAAGTACCTGCATTGCAGTTGCGGCTTTTGGGTTGCACAATGTATGTCTCCCATAAACTTTTTTCCATCCCTTCCAGAAGATGCTGGCACTCACCTAGAACATAAAAAAAGGAACATGATTAATTACAAAAACATCTGACACACTCGGGGTCTTGGATGCAAACAATTAAATCTAACTCAGTAATTAACTTCAGAGTTCCCCTCACAGGTTCCCATTCTCTCGTAAACACTACTTACCGTATCTCCAACTACAAAGTAATTCAACGCTTTTGCCTAGCTTCGCGAGAACAAAAATAAAAATAACAGGAACGATAAACTGTCTTGTGATGAAAAATCTTTTTGACCAATTACAAAGCCGGGCCAAACAGGAAAGACTTCGCATTTAAATTATTTAATTTTTATTCTTAACAAAATTTAATTTTCTGCACTTTAGAGATTTTGATTTCCTAATTATCAAATTAAAATATATGCTACACGGTAAGTACTACAAAATATAATTGATAATCGTAAATTAAAATAAGTATTATTATAAATTATAAGTATTAATTAAAAATTAATAAGTTAATGTGAGATTTTATATCGTAATAACATCTTTTAAAAAGACATTCTAAAATTGGTTTTAAATTTTTGATAGATTAAAAGCATAACATTTTGTACACCTATTTGAAATAGGTGTCTTAAATATTTGAAATTGAAGATCCTTCAATTTTTAAAGTGTATAATTTAAAAAAAATTATTTTTGAATGTGTTTTAATTTTTCATGAACTTGAAGATCAAAAGTCAAGTTTTCAATGTCAAATCTTCCAAACAGAAGAAATTTTGAATGTAAATCATAAAAATTACAGCTTTTTTTATTGTAAAACTGAAAACTTGCATAACTTTATTGTAAATTTTCAAAATTAAAACCACTTGAATTTGAATTGTGTATAAATAAAAACTCTCAAATTTAAATGGTTTTTAACATAAAAAGTGAAGTTTTCAATTCGTAATCATTCAAATTGAAAAAATTTCAAATTTAAGTCATCAAAATAGCAGAATTTTTCCTTACAAAACTTAAAACTAGCATCATTTTTAATAGAAAAATAAAAAAAATAAAAGCTCTTCAATTTTGAAGATTTACAGTTTTAAAGGGTTACTATTATAATAAGAAATTGGAGGCCTTTACCAGTATTTTCTTCTTGGATTTGTTCGTAGAATCCATTATATTTGTTCATGATGTTTATGTTTTACGGCCAATAAGTTAAATTATAAAATATTTTCTTTTGACTGTTTATTAGATATTTAAAAAATTAAAGGTAACGGCCACCAATTTTTTATTATATAAATAGTCGAAAGAAAATATTTTACAATTTGAAGAGTTACAATTGAAAACTCTTGAAATTTAGAGATGTACAAATAAAAATTCTCAAATTTCAATGATTTTGGAAATCATGTCAAGTTTTCAATTCTAAATTTTCCAAATTAAAGAAATTTCAAATATAAAGCATCAAAATTGCAGAATTTTTAAATGTAAATTGTCAAATTAAAAACTCTTCAATTTTCAAGATCTACGATTAAAATTTTTACCATTTTTAATAGTTACAATTAAAAACTCTTCAATTTTAAAGATGTATAAATAAAGATGCTTAAATTTGGATGATTTTAAAGATCAAAAGTTAGGTTTTCAATATTAGTCTTCCAAATTGACCAAATTTCAAAATTAAATCATCAAAATTTAAAAAAAAATTATTGTAAACCTTCTAAATTGAAAACTCTTCAATTCTAAATGATTTAAAAGAAACGGCAAATTTTTACAATTAAAAACTCTTCAATTTTAAAGATGTATAAATAAAAATTCTTAAATTTGGATAATTCTGAAGATCAAAAGTCAAGAGTTTTTAATTCTAAATCTTCCGAATTAAATAAATTTCTAATGTCAAGCATCAAAATTACAGTTTTTCAAATTATACAACTTAAAATTGCATAATTTTGCATTGTACATTTTCAAAATTAAACAATTCTTAAATTTTAAAAACGTATAATTAAAAATTCTTAAATATGGATAATTTTAAAGATCAAAATTTAAGAGTTTTTAATTCTACATCTTCCAAATTGAAGAAATTTTTTTTAACAGTTGTAGGTTAGGCTAGCGGTTTTCACTGGAAATATCGATATAGATTTCAAAGAAGATGACCAATTTTGGAACAACTTAAGGTTTTGTTAACGTTTTTTTACCGAAAATCGGTATTTCAAACAATAGTAATTAAATTTCAAAGAAGATTTACAATTTAAAACCATTTTTTTATTACATTATGTCATGTTAGTGTTTTTCGTTGAAAATTTACATTTTCATTTTTTTTTAAATGATAAGATTTTTCAGTTTATCACTCGGAATCATTAAATGGACCATTTTTGGTTTTGTTGGCGTTTTATACTGTAAATCAGTATTTTTAATAAAACATCATTGGATTTCAAACAAGATTAACTATTGTTAAATAATTGTAGGTTATTATGATTGTCCTATAATGTATTTGTCATAATTTTTTCGGGATTCTAGGAAAATCAGTACAGAGAATCATTATAAGAATATCAGTATAGAAATAAGGAATGTTTAAATATTGAAAGGGTTACTGAAAAATAGATAAAGTACAAACGAATGATTTATTTTTTTGATATGGGGTTTCGACAAATTTTAAGGAATCTCAATTCCAGGGAATTACCATAGATTTCAAGGAATGTTAAGGAATTTAATGGAATTTCACAAGATTGAAGGTCTTCAAAGATTTATAGAGATTTAAACGTTTTTTAGAGAACTTTAATAAATAGATTTAGTTTCAACTGAATTTTAGAGAACATCCATATATTTTTAAGAAATTTCGTCAGATTTCATAAAAATTTCCAAATATATCAGGAGGTTTTAAGGGATTATAAAGGATTTCATGAAATTTCAAGGGACTTCCATGGATTTTAATACTTTGAAAATTATTTTATGGCATTTATAAATATTGCGAATAATTTGAAAATATTTCATCGATTATCAAGTTACTTAAAAATGTTTCCACGAATTTCAAAACATTTCTAAGGGTCTTAGAGGATTTTTTCGTTTTTCAAGGATGTCAAGGGATTTTAAAGAATTTCGCAGGATTTCGAAAGATTTTGCGGGATTTCTGGTGAACTTTGAAAAATAAATTAAATAAAATGGAATTTCAAGAGATTTTAAGGTAATTCAAGGAATTTAAGAAAGATTCAACGATTTTCTTGAATCTCCGAGGATTTCAAAGCTTTCTAAAGACTCAATCAGTTTTTTTAGAGAACTTTAATGAATAAGCTTGATTTTAATTATATACAGGGGCTTTTAAATTATTCATACTTTTTAAGTGGATTTTTACGTTTTCCAAAGGTTTCAAAGGATTCTAAAGGATTTCGGGATTTTTAGTGAACTTTGAAAACTAAATTAAGCTAAATGAAATGTTGATTGATTGCTAGCGATTCCAAAGATTTCCAGGAATTTTAAGGTATTTCAAGGAATTTCACAAGATTGAAGGATTTGATTAAATGCCGAAAGATTTCAAGGGATTTCAAAGATTTCTAGGTATTTAAACGGGTTTTTCAAGAAAATTACACAGAGAAAAATAGATACTAAGACTCAATATCTAGATATTTAGGTGGAATATCTTAATATTAAAATTTAATATCCAGAAATTAAAGTTTAATATCTCAATATTTTTATATTTATAGATTTTAATACAGCTTAATATCTAGATCGTTGTCCTATAGTTAAAATCCAGATTTATAATCTTAATAACCATTTTTTTATAATAATAATTTTTTATAATAATAACCATTTTTGAAATACTTCGATATAATTCGACCCCAAGAGCTCGAAAATACATTTTTTTTTTAATGTTCGAATGTTTGTGTATGAAACTTTTTTCTGTTCACCATATCTCGAAAAGTAAAAGAGATATGATCAAGAAATTTGGAAGAATTGTAGCTCCGATTGATTTCCAGGTCTGATAGGATTTCGAGCTAGATCGACATTTAGAAAAGTGTTCTTTTTTAATTTAGATATTTGAAAAAAGATGTTTGCCTTGTTTATCCGAGAAAAAGTTTTTTGATATTTAAAATACAACAATACGACATCTAGTATATTTTTTCGCGTCTTCGAGATGCATAAATCGACTTATTGCTGAAACTTTTATGACGTACCAGTACCGATTTATGAAGTTTAAAAAAAGTGGCTTATTCTGTTTTTACGAGAAAAACTGTTTTGATATTCAAAATACATCAATACTATATGTAGCGTATTTGTTCACGTTTTCGAGATGCATCGATGGACCTATTCAAACTTTTATGACACACAGGTACTGATTTATGATGTTTAAATAATATGGTTTATTCTGTTTATATAAGAAAAACTTTTTTGACATTAAAAATACAACAATACTATATTTAGTGCAATTGTTTGCATCTTCGAGATACATCGATCGAACCTACTGTTAAACCTATTATGACACACCAGTAACGATTTACAAGGATTCAAAAAAACTTGTGTATTCTGTTTATATGGGAAAAACTTTGTCTCATATTATGAATACTACAGTCCTGTGTCTGACAAGTTTGTTCGCGTCTTGGAGACACGACGAATGATCTATTGACGTACCTTCTCTGATCTCTTATGATCTAGAAACGCCAATTTATAAATTGAAATAACATATTGTTTATCTCCATGATATGAGGAAAACTTTGTTAATACTGAGAATACAACATTAATGTATATATGATATATTTGTTCACGTCTTCGAGATGCATCGATTGCCCAATTGAAGAACCTTTCATGACCTAAAATAACCTACCAATATCGTTTCGAAATTTTTTAACAACATTATTTTCCTTATTTGTAGGAGGACTTTTTTATATTGGGAAACAGTACTGTATTTTATATCATTGTTTCCGTCTTCAAGACACATAGATGAATCTATTGACGAACTTTCAATGACCATTCTTGATAAATCAATAACGACTTGAAAAGTTTTAAAAAAATTACATTGTTTATATCAAGAGAATTTTTGTTTTAATTTCAAATATAACACTACCGTTAGTTAAAAAGTTGTTCATTGTACCAGAACACATCGATTGTCATTTTGATAGACTCTCTGATTTTCTGCAAAAAAGATTTTTGGTAAGACATAAACATAAGCTTGAAAAATATCCAGTTTTTTTCTTTTGTTATAGAGAAAAACCTCCCTCTATGAGAAAGCAAATTTATCTGATACCAATGAGGAAGCGAAATGCACATAAAATGAGCACAAATAAATACACCCTTAGTGAATATCATCAATCCATCCATATTACTTCGCAGCGGTATACATTATTTTCAAGGGCTTTCATCAAATGATTTATACTTTTTTTAATGGATTCTTACGTTTTCGAACGATTTCAAGGCATTCTAATGGATTCTAAAGTATTTCAAGGGATATACAAAACTTCAAGAGATTTCAAAAAGTTTTGTAGGATTTCCAAAGAATTCAAGGGATTTCTAGAGAACTCTGGAAAATAAATGAAATTTCATTATATTTCAAGGAATTCTATACGATTCCACAGATTTCAAGCGATTTTAAGATATTTGAAGGAATTTCACAAGATTCGAAGGATTTTATTAAATCTCCTTATTGAATCATTTAAAGTTTTTTCTAGAGAACTTTAATGAATAAGTTAATTTCAAATTACATTTAAGAGATTTCAAATTATTTATACTTTACGAAATAAATTTAATTTAATTTCAAAGGATTTCTAGGGATTTCAAAAATTCAAGGAGAGAAGATTAAGATTTATCCAATTATGTTAAAGATTTTGGGGGATTTTACAAATTTTAAAGAATTTCAGAAAACTGTAAGAGATTTCAAGGAGCTCAATGGACCTAAAAATATTTTCAAAGCTATCACGGGAATTTAAGAGATTTCAAAAGGTTTTCATATGGATTTCAATTAAATTTTAAGAGATTTTAAAGATATGAAGGGAATGGAATATCATGATAATTATGAATTGTATACAATAAATCGTTCATTGGTAGTATATCTGCGTTTTACATTAATTCCTTCAATATTTTTTTATTATTTACTCTAATGCTGATTATCCTATAATTTTTTTTATAATGAATTTTCTATAATCGAAGGAATCGGTTGCAATCTTATGCAAGCTTGCAAAATGCAATCTTGCAATCTAGCGTACTCCAAAAATCCAAATAATTAACCCCTCGGAAATCAGTAAAATTTCAATTGTTAATAAACAATTATCAGAAGTTAAGATGCCAGGTTTCACCAATTATCAAAAATATTGTCCTTGCTTTTCTTTTCTATTATTTTAGATAATAGATACTATGAAATCAGGCCTCACAGTCCCTATGGGATAAAATATAGGAATCAAAGGGTACTTTTTGTCACAGTTATAGGGTAATTTTTTCGCGCTCAAAGGGTAACAAATTCAGGATGAATGTATACAGTTTCAAAACAATTTATTAAATTCAAAATAATTGAAATGAATTGGAAAAAATGTTAAAAATAAAAAAAAAGTCCATTAATTTCCGTAAAATTAGAATGAAGTCAGATGAATTTAAGGTAAACAAGAAGAATTCTATAAAATTCATAAAAATTCCAGGTCAATTTAAACAAAAATTCAAATGATTTGAAAACAATTCAAAAATTTGAAAAAACTTCACTGAATTCAATAAATTTAAAATAAGTTAGAAAAATTTAAGGGAATTTAAAAGAATTTGATGAAATGCCTAAGAATTCAAGATGGGGTTAAAAGACACCAGGATCAATTAAAATAAAAACTTTCAAAAATTCAAAAAAGTCATTGATAAAGCCAAAGTAGAATTGAGTAAATCTAGAAAAATACAAGTGAATTAGGAATTAAGGGTGAATGCCAAAAAATAATTTCAAATCTCTTAAAATCTTTAACACCCTACTAATTTCCAACAAAAAAGTGACTAATGACTACAAAACTATTCAAAAGAATTCAAATGAATTGGAAATAATTCAAAAAATTGAAAAAATTCCATTGATTTCAGTAAAATTTCAGCGAATTTAAAGGAAGAATTCAAAAGGATTTAAAGGAATTCAGGGTACATTAATAAGAATTCAGGGTGAATTCCACATGGGTGCAAATTTAATGAATAAATTTCCAGAATTAAAATAAATATATATTTTTATTTATTTATTTTAATTGAATAAAAAAAAATTATAATAAATTTTTAATTTATTATTATTTAATTATAATAATAATATATAACAAATAATAATAATATATTTTATTACAAAAAAAAATGTTAATTAAAAAAATTATTTATTTATTTTATTTATAAATTATTCTGTACTGGGCCAATCGTAAAAATTGAAAAATAATTTAAAGTTTAATGGGTGCAAAAAATATTTCAAAAACTCTCGAATTTTTTGAAACCCTACGAAATCCCTCACTTCTTGTGAATAAATTCTTTGAAATTCATAAAAATATTAAAATCCCTTAAAATCATTAAACCCATTGGAAATCCCCTGAAATTGTTCAAATTTCTTGAAAATTCCTTGAAATCTTTTTAAATACCCTAAAATATTGCAAATCCTTTGAGATACCATTAAATTACTAGAATCAATTAAAAATTACTTCTAATCTTTTAAAATAACCTAAAATATTTAAAATCCCTTGAAATTTTTTAAAGCTCTTGAAAATGCTAAGGAATTTGAAAAAAAATCCATTAAAATAATTCAAATCCTTCGAACATTTTATCAATTGATCATCATGATCGATTAAATAAAAACTTTTAAAAATAAAAAAAATCCATTGAATAAGTAGAATTGAGTAAATTTAGAAGAATTCAAATGAATTAAAAAATTAAAAAGAATTCCAAAGAATTGAAAAGAATTCAGGATAAATTAATAAGAATCAAGGGTGAATTCAAAAAAAAATCTTTTAAATATCTTCAAATCTTTGAAACCCAACAAAATACCACACTTCTCGTGAATAAATTCTTTAAAATCCACTAAAATATTATAAAATTCCGTGACATTCTATAAAATCTGATAATAATGCCCGAAATCCTGGAAAATTTATTAAAACACCTTGAGAGCCTTGAAAACCCCTAACAGTCATTGAAATCCTCGGAAACCATATAAAATCCCGTTAAATCTTTTAAAATATGTATCTTAAAACATTATAGGTCTCTTAAAATCGTGCGATATCTTCCGAAATTCTAGAAAATTCTTTGTCCTAAAATATTTCAAATGCTTTGAAATCCCTTCAAATTAATGAAATCAATAAAAAAAATCTTTGGAATCTTTTAAAAATCCCTAAAATTCTTTAAAATCCCTTGAAACTTTTAAAAACCCTTGAAAATTCCTTAGATTTAGAAATACTCTAACATCTTAAAAATCTCTTCAGATTATTGAAATTTATTACAAATTTCCCGGAATCTTTAAAAATACCCAGACATATTTCAAAATAATTCAAGACAATTCAGAAATAGGTATAGAATATATACTGAATAGAGATTAACACATGGGTTAATTTATTAAAAGAAAAGTGAGTAAAGTGATCATTCTATTTACAAAAGTGACTACAATGAATTTATCTTTAAAAAGTAACTAAAAAGTGATTTGAGAAAAAAGTGACTAACAGTGCCTGTGTGGCCGTCCTGATTATTTTTTACAGTTACTTCTTACAGAAATTCCCTGATTTGCTACTTTTTTCAAAATCCCTGACTCTTGAAAGCTTTGTTCTTATTATACATTTTTTTAAAGATACATTATGGACTGCAAATAGGGTACCATAGGGACCAAATCTTGAAAATAGGGTACTTTAGGGACCTGAACTGAATATAGGGTACAATAGGGGATATAGGGACCGGTCTGTGAGGCCTGTGAAATACAAAATTTGTGTATTGATATTAATTTTATATTTTGATTTAAAAAATACGTAAAAGAAAAAATAATAATAATCGCGCGCTTGTTTGTTTTCTATACAAATAAACTGTCAACCTGGGTGGAAGAAAAAAAAATAAGAAACAAAAAGCACACCATAAGTGAGCGGAAAAAGAGGAACCTCAATGTGGACAAAGTAAATGAATGTATTTGAAGATTATTATTATTATTAATTTATTCAACAATAATTAAAGACAAGAAATAAGAAACTTCAATCTTAAAATTTCACCAGTCATATGTTTCTGTAATTCAGTTACAAATGGTTATAAATTCTTGTGCACTGTGCACGCAGCCTCTGAGAAATGAGTTTTTGCAGCAAAACTGGAGAATACAGGGGTGTGTAGAAAAATAAAATGAGTTATAAGGGGGGGGGGGATTACTGCAGCATCTTTACACGAAATGGTCGACTATGTAGGTATTCATGCTGAACATTCATACACTACATGCCTTCATATATCCATCTTGTAATGCACTCACGTTATACAGTCAACCACTCTACAAAGTTCCGCCAGTGTAATTAGTGGTTTTACCACTTCCCGTAATATAAGCACTTCGCGTCCTTTCGCCCCTAACGCGTTTAACTCCCGTTTTTGTTCAGTCCGGTTTCCAGGTTAAGATAATTCGCGACCTTTTCCTACGCAGTTAATTTACTTTTTCAACGATTTACCTTCCTAAAGCTATTTTTTATCATATACGTTTCCACTACATAAATTACGAGAGGGAAGTTATTCAACACTTTTGTTATGGTAAAGAAATGTGTAGGAAAAAGATTGACCTACAAACTTCTTTCGGAAGTCTCCAAAAGTATTTATGAAAAATGTGATCTTCGCTAAAAACAAAAAGGTTAGAAAAATGCAAAAGTATTATCCATTTCTGAGCATCTGTACTGGGCCAGTACTGGACCATTACTGACTGGTAATGCTCCGCAGTACTGGCGTGCGGTACTGGCGCGGTACTGCATACCAGTACTGGTTCTGTACTGGCAAACCACTGGCGTACGAAAATGCCGGAGTTATTATACCATTAAGCCCACTTTCGGGGTAGGCGTGACTTGCTCGGTTGGAAAATAGTAGTGTGTAGATGGGTATATAGGTATGAGGTAGATAGTTATGTAGGTGTAAGGTATGGATATTTTAGATTGACCTAGAATTCTCGTGTTATTTATTTAAATGACACGTTCATTCCGCAGCACTGCTCCGACCCAGGCTGCTGATCAATCTCTCTAGCGATCACCCCAAGTGAAGAGCCTCACAAAATTGTTATGTGTGGTTCCCCACTTGGGCTCATTAGTATCCAAGGACATTGCTTCAGGCATCATTCACTCTATTGCCACTCTGTTTACAAACTATTTGTCGCCACACTTTTCTGTCCTGGCATACTACTCTAGCTTCCTTCACGTCCATGCATTTTTTCATGCAAGCTCTCGTGTTTATATGGCTTCTTATGTCTCTTCGGATTGGTGTCTCATTCACAGATTCTAACCATTCTTTCGGCGGTCTACCTCTGGGCATTCTGCCATTTACTTTACCTTTATACACTTGTTTGGTCAGTCGTTCATCTTTCATTCTTTCAAGATGTCCGAACCATTTTAACTGATTTCTTTCCCATCTGTCAACTATCGTCTCTTTTGCACCACATTCTTTGAGGATTATCTCGTTTCGGACTTTGTCCATCAGTGTTTTTCCGCATATTGTGCGAAGAGGTTTCATGCCAATCGCGTTAATTTTACTCCTGTCCTTCTCTTGACAAGTCCATGTCTCGCTACCGTATAGTACAGTCGGTAAGAATATAGAATTATGTATGGTCGTTTTAGATTTTTTTGATACGTTTTTGTTTCTGAGAATGGACCCTGCTCTACCGATAACCTGCTTACCCTTATTTATGCGCCTATCTAACTCCCCATCTATTTTTCCGTCGCTAGTGAATAGGCTACCCAGATACGTACTTGTCAACTTGTTCTAATCTGTCATCATTTAGGATAATGTTGCACATTATTTTCTCACTTTTTCCCTCAAATACCATGATTTTTGTTTTATTTACGTTAATTTTGAGGCTCATGTTCTTCATGCTTATATTAAGTTTACTTAACATTCTTTGCAAGTCCTCAATTGATTCTTCCAGAACAATCTTGTCATCTGCGGAAGCTAACCCACGTACCTTCACTGTTTCGAGATCTACACCTTCTTCGTCGAAGAGGGCCGTTTTTAGACACTTATCCATAAATATGATAAATAACCATGAGGACATAACGCATCCTTGTTTCACGCCTTGTATAATATCGAACCAGTCACTCAGTTTCCCATTTACCCTTACATTCGCTTTACTACCTGTATATATTGTTTTTATTGCTTGTAGGAGCTATACATTGACTCCGTACTCTTTAAGGATTTCCCAAAGTTTACTTCTATTTACTTTGTCAAATGCTTTTTCTAGGTCAAGAAATGCTAAATATCTGATATGTACATGATCTTCCTGGCATAAATCCACTTTGGACTTCCCACATCTTTTCTTCTGTGATTTCCATTACCCTACGAATAAGTATTTTTGAGCATGTTTTACTTACGGTACTTAGTAAGCTGATACCTCTGTAATTACTGCAGTTGCTTTTATCTTCCTTTCTTTTGTATATTGGTACGATAATCGCTTTTCTTGAATCGTCTGGGCCTTCTCCCATCTCGATACATGAATTTATCAATTCGCACAACCTGTGAGGTCTGTAATCATTTTTGAGCTTATTTCTCTCCTCATCGCTAAGACCTGTGATTTTCAGCGTTTTTTGTGCGCTTATTTCTTTTCTTTTTGGGCTGCCTCAATTTCATCATTCCACCATGCATCACCAAATTTTCTTCCTACAACCGCTGTACCACATACTTCGGTCGCAGTTGTAACAATGATATCCCGTGGTAAAGTCAACACGCCCTCTAAATCTTTACTGTTTAATAGTTCCTTCCAAATTGTCTCATCTATACGTTCGTTTAACCTATTTTGAAAGTCTATTCGCACTTCCGCTTTCTGTAAATTTTCAATCTTTATTCGCGTTTGTTTCGTTTTTTTTTGTTCTCTTTCTTCTCCATCCCAGCCCTAAATTTATTTTGGAGACTAAAAGGTAATGATCAGTATTGCATTCGGAGCCCCTCATCACTCTTGTATCTTTAACTAGTTCTCTTAGTCTTCCATCCGCGATAACAAAGTCAATTATACTGTGGCTATTTCCTTTACGCCAGGTGTACATGTGGATCATTTTATGTCTAAACCAAGTATTTGTAATAAATAGGCCCTTTTCTAAGCATAAGCTAACTAATTTTTCCCCGTTATAATCTGTTCCCCTTTCTATATCTGTATCCTGACGTTGGACGCCGACCCATCCGTTTATATCTCCTAGCAGAATTATTCTTTCACCTTGATCGCAAGTACTTATTGTATCATTTAAAGTGTCCCAGAAGGCGTCTTTGACTTCTCTCGGATAACTCTCAACTGGGGCGTAGCGCGCTATGATAAATAATCTTCTGATTCCTACCTTCATTCTAACCCACAGCAATCGTGGCGATACATATCTTTGATCTTTGAGATGCTGTCTTGCTTTTTGATTCATAATTAAACCGACCGCTTGACTACCATGTGATTCACTATCTACTCTTGACCATGTTTCAAAACCGCCTTTCAACACACCATTTTCTATGTTTCAACTTTCGCAACCCTTTTTCTTCGTCTCAGGTACACATAGAATATCTAGTTTCCTTACGTGCATAGTTTCTCGTAGTTCTCTTACTTTATGATCATTCACTCCTCTAGCATTCCAAACACCCAGTCTCCATTCATCGCCTGAAACTCGACCTTCACGTTTACCGTGTGTATGCATTTCGTCAATCAAAATTTTTAAAATGATAAAAAATCATTCGATTGTTTGTAGGACCATCCATTCATCATCATACGACTGCATATCGTCCGAATATTATTTATAATAGCAAAAGTGTAAATTTCAAACTTTTTGTTCAATTTTAACACTCCCTATTGCTATACTCTGCAGATATAACAAAAAAGGTATTAAAAAATAAATAATAATTGATTGCGAGTATTTTGACTATAAATATTAATGGTCCTGCTTAGAATGAATAGATATATTACATTTTTAAACATTATTTTACAAATAAAATTTCTAACGCTACGGGGCTTCGAACCTACATTTATACCTGAATCTATCGCCTACTAATCGGTAGTCTTAACTATTACTTTATACCTACAGAATTGAAACTCAAGGAAAAAACCATCCTCATAAGCTACAGCCCAAAAAAATTAAAACAACCATTTTTTAACTCTTTCTTCTCATAAATTTTTGTATTATTATACATAATATAGATGTAAAATAAATGAACTCTTAACGAGAATATTAATAAAATTATTTTTAAATAAATAATTTCAAGCGATTACAATTTTTCTTCGAGAAATATTTTTTTTTTCGCGTTGTAGACCATTTTTCAACTTTTAATAACTTTCGTGTAACGTTTTGCTTTTTAGGTGTTTTAGACTATTTTACAATGATTAAGAATTAAATCAAATGTAATTTTTTCTTTTAAAATGTATAATAAAAATTGAACTTAGAATTTTTTTCCTTGAAAAAAAAACACTAAAAAAATTGTTTTCGCGCTATTTGTATTTACAGTTTTTAGAAATTTTAAAACACATGAACCATACTAATGCTTCGATCGTGGAGCCAACCGTCCGCCAGTACTGGGCGAACTGCCGATTACCTGAATTGGTGACCAGTACTAGGCCAGTACTGCGGTGGTGAACTCCGGTGGACTACTGAATTTTGCACCTGGGATGCTCTTAAAACAGGAAAAATACGTTGATATTTCACGAAAATAGGGGAATAATAGGGGAATAAATTTTTTTGAATTACACTAGTGTAGGCACCATATTCCTAAGATTTCAAGTTTGAATATATAGCATTTTCAACCATATAGATGAATTTTCTACTAGATTAATAAATTGTCAACAAGAAAGTTAATTTTCAACCAAGAAAGATGATTTTTCAACCAAATTCTTGAATTTTCAACCTATAAAGATGAATCTTCAACCAAATGGTCAAATTTTCAAACAAAAAAGATTAAACTTCAACCAAAAATATTTGTATTTTCAACCAAATAGATCAATTTTCAAGACAAAAAGTTGAATTTTTAACCAACAAAGATGAATTTTTAACCAAAAAAGATTACTTATCTACCAAAAAATGAATTTAAATTGAAAGCATGATTTTTTAATTTAAAAAGACAATGCTCAACAAAACAATTTAATTTCTTACCAAAAAATATGGATTTAAAAAAAACTAGTTAAGTTTTTGACAAATAATTGAATTTTCAACGAAATAGTAGAACTTTTAACAAAACAAAAAAATCTGAACGAAAATATAATAGAAGACTTTCCAATTAAAAAGCATTAACTTGCAAACAAAAAAGATTAATTTTCTACCAAAAGATGAATTTTCAACCCAAAAGGATGAATTTTCTGTCAAAAATATGAATTCTAAATTTAAAATATAATACTAGACTTTTCATCTAAAAATAATTAACTTTCAACCAAAAATATGAATTTTCCACAAAAAAATGACTTTTCTACCAAAAGATAAATGTTCAACTAAACAGTTGAATTTTAAACCAAAAAAGATAAATTTTCCAAAAAAAGTTAATTTTCAACCGAAAAAGATGATTTTTCAACCAAATAGTTGCATTTACAACCAAATAGTTGAATTTTTAATATATAAATATAAATCTTCAACAATTTTCAAGCCAACAGTTCTTTTTTCAACCAAGAAAGATGAATTTTCAATTCAAGAGGACACATTTTTGACCAAAAAATATGAATTTTTAAGATAATAGTTGAATTTAAAAAAAAACAGTTACATTTTCAACCAAATATTAGAACTTTAAAAAAAATGTAATACGAGACTTTTTAATTAATAATAATTAACTTTCAACAAAAAATATGAATTGTTCATAAAAAAGATGACTTTTCTACCAAAAGAGAAATGTTCAACCAAACAGTTGAATTTTTTACGAAAAAGATTACTTTTTAACAAAATTGTTGAATTTTCAGCCAAATAGTAGAATTTTTAACTAAAAATATAATTTTATAATTTTTCAATTAAGAGGAATTAGCTGTCGAACAAAATAGATTACCTTTCTATCCAAAAAGACGAACGATGAACAGAAAAGTTAAATTTTTAACCAAATAGTTGAATTTTCTACCAGATAGTCGAATTTGCAAACAAAAAATATTAAACTTCAACCAAAAACAGTTGCATTTTGAACCGAATAGATCAATTTTCAAACCAAAAAGTTGAGTTTGTAACCAAGAATGATGAATTTTCAACCAAAAAATAATTATTTTCTACCAAAAGCACGAATTTCGAAACAAAAGGACGAATTTTCAATTCAAAAAAGACGAATGCTTAACAAATGCATCATTTTTGGTGCAAAAAAGATGAGTTTTTGAAAACATAGTTGAATTTTCAACCAAATAGTGGAATTTAAAACCAAATACGATAAATTCTGCATTAAAAATATAAAACTAGACTTTCCAACTAAAAAGAATTAACTTTCAACCACCAACAAATATGGATTTTCCAACAAAAGACATGTCTTTTCCACCAAAAGATAAATGTTCAACCAAACAGTCGAATTTTCGACCAAAAAACATGACTTTTTTAAAATTAGTTGAACTTCCAACCAAGTAATTGAATTTTTAATAAAAAATATAACAGTAGACTTTTCATTTAAAAAGAATTCAATTCACTTTTAACCAAACAGATTTATTACCTAAAAATATTATCAAAGACTTTTCAATCAAAAAGAGTTAACTTTCAACCAAAAAGGATTTTTTTCTACCAAAAGATGAATTTTTTATCTAAAAGGACAAATTTTCTATCCAAAGAGACGAATTTTCTACAAAACAGTTCAATTTTCGACCAAAAAATATGACTTTTTAACAGACAATTGAATTTTCAACCAAATGGTAGAAATTTTTACTAAAAGAGATGGATTCTGAACGAAAAAATAATAGTGGAATTTTAAATTAAAAAGAATTAACTTTCAACCAAAAAGATTACTTTTCTACTAGAAGATAAATTTTGAATCCTAAATGACGAATTTACTATACAAAAAGACGAATGTTCCACAAACCAATTGAACTTTCGATCCAAAAAGATGACTTTATAATAAAATAATAGAATTTTGAACCAAAAATATAATCTTTTTATAAAAAAATATAGTCTTTTCATTAAAAAAGAATTAATAAACCAAACCAAATAGTAGAATTTTTAAACAAGAGAGATGAATAATAGTAGACTTTTTCATTAAAAACAATTAACTTCCAACGAAAAAAGATAACTTTTATACAAAAAGATGAAATTTAAATACAAAAGGACGAGTATGAATATGTCTTTTTAACAAAACAATTGAATTTTCAACAGAATAATTAATTTTGCAACAAAATAGTAGAATTTTTATTCACAGAGATGAATTCTGAACCAAAAATGTAATACTAGACTTTTCAATTTGAAAAAATTAACTTTCAGCAAAAAAGATGAATTATCCAACAAAAAATATGACTGTTCTACCAAAAGATGACTTTTCTTCCAAAAGATGACTTTTCTACCAAAAGATAAATTTTCAATGTACTTGAAGTTCCGAACGTTCAAATGAACGAAATATTTTTCCTAATTTCTATTCTACCCATAAATATTGTTCCAACTGCAATTTAAAATATGCTTTATAATTCTGTTTCAATAATAAATTATTTCCAATATAAATGAGCAAACATTTTAGCACTTTTTCTGGTTTACAAAGTCATCAGTAAAAAATTTCGTTCATTTGAACGTTCAGAACTTCAAGCACATAAATTTGCAATAAAAAACAATACAACAAATTTTAACCAATAAAAATGCCTGTTTAACAAAATAGTTGAATCTTGCACCAAATATAAAAAATTTCAACCAAAAAAGATGAATTCTCAACCAAAAATAAAATTGCAGACTTTTCAATTAAAAATAATTCATTTTTAACTTAAATGAATTAGATTTTATAATTGGGTTCAATCAATTCAGTTCTTATTTAAGCGGAAAACAGAAAAAAAGTGGACGTTTCTTAAAAACAAGAAAAAAGAGTAATTCTTATCAAAAAAGTGGAAAAGAAGGGAATAGTGAAAAGAGTGCGAAGTCTGTATTTCTGAAGATCAACCAGAATTCGTAAACAGGAGAACTAATTTCACTAAATTTCCGCGTAATGGGATATATATATAGATCTTGTCAAAAATACATTTCAGTTTCAGTAAAAATGACACAATCTCTTAGGTGACGTACGTTACTGAATTTATTTTTATCAAATTTCCAAGAGACCTTTGATAACACACCGGATATTATTGTGCCAGGGAGAAGAGTAAGAATGTATAGAAAATGTTAGGACAGCTTCCATTCCGTCACACATTGTGGGTTTAGTCTCATCGAACAGTGACGTCACAGCGTGTACTCGTATCCGGGAAAGAGGAGGGGGTTAATCAGCTTCCTCTTTGCGAGGTCTTAATAAACCGGAAATGGAAGAAGCGAAGGGAGAATGAGAAAATCGCCAAGAAAAAGCGACCCTCAAGTGCCAGCGAAGATCGAAATAGAAATCAAATTTACATCTTTATTAATATCTGAAGAAAGATATGAAAAAAATGCAGAAAGGCTGATTCAAAAAATAAAAAATTTATTAATAAAGGTGAGGACCCAGGGTGTATACCCGACGGATTTCCCGGGCCGGGAATTATGCTTCTTTTCTAAGTTTACGTGTCCTAACTAAAAATTTCCTATTCCATGTCAGAAAGCTACAAAATCCGAATTTCGAAATTTCCTGACTTCCCTTACCAATTTTTCATTTTCCCTGGTACTTATCAACATATATTACAACTTAGAGGTATTAACTTTTCAACAAAATAGATGAACTTTTAACGAAACAGTTGATTTTTCAACCAAGAAGATTAATTTTCTACCAAGAAAGATGAATTTTCAATAAAATATATGAACTTTCAACCAAACAGTTAAATTTCAACAACAAAAAAGAGGAATTTTCATAAAAAAAGTTTACTTTACAACCAATAAAGATTTCTCAGTCAATAAAAAAAAATATTTCATCCAAAATGTTGAATTTTCCAGGCAAGAAGACAAACTTTCTACAAAACAGTCGATTTTTCAACCCCAAAATATAGATATTCAACAATAAAATTTTAAAACCAACAATTTGAATTATCTACCAAAATAATTGAATTTTCAACTAAAAAAGATCAATTTTTAGGCAAAAATGAAATAGTTACATTTTGATTTAAAAAAATTGATTTTCAAAATTAAAAAACAAAAATTTTTCCACAAAATAGTTAAATTTTCAACCAAAGAAATAAAGTGTCAACCAAAAGATGAAGTTTCAACTAATGAGATTACTTTTCTATCAAAAAAGACGATCTTTCAACAAAAGACATGAATTTTAAACCAAATAGTTGAATTTTCAACAAAATAGTTGAATTTTCAACCAAATAGTTGAATTTTCAACCAAGAAGAGTAGAGTTCTACCAAAAGACGAATTTCCAACTAAAAAAGATGAATTTTTAACAAAAATGGAATAGTTAAATTTTTAGTTCAAAGATTAATTTTCAATGAAAAGAAACGAATTTTCAATAAAGAATTAAATTTTCAACTAAAGAAATCATTTTTCAGCCAAGAAGATTAAGTTTCTGCAAAAAAATATATTTTTTTTATATCAAAGTCTATGAATTTTTTACCAAATAGTTGAATTTTTAAAAAAGATGCATTTTCCACAAAAAACGGGTTAGTTCAATTTTCAGTCAAAAAATTAATTTTCAATCAAGGAAAAGCGAATTTTCAACCAAGTGGTTCAATTTTCAACTATAGAAATGAATTTTCAACCAAAAATATAAATTTTCAACTAAAAAGATAAATTATCTACCGAAAAGAGGAATTTTTAACAAAATACATTAATTTTCAACAAAATAGTTCAACTTTTATACAAAGAAATGAGTTTCCAACTCAAACGATGAATCGTCAACTATAAAAGATCAATTTTTAGGCAAAAATGAAACAGTTACATTTTGATTTAAAAAAATTAATTTTCAACTTTCCAAAAACAAAAAATTTTCCACAATATAGTTAAATTTTCAACCAAAGAAATAAAGTTTCAACCAAAAGATGAAGTTTCAACTAATGAGATTACTTTTCTTTCAAAAAATACGAACTTTCAGCAAAAGACATGAATTTTCAAACAAATAGTTGAATTTTCAACCAAGAAGACTATAGTTCTACCAAAAGACGAATTTCCAACTAAAAAAGATGAATTTTTAACAAAAATGGAATAGTTAAATTTTTAGTTAAAAGATTAATTTTCAATGAAAAGAAAAGAATTTTCAATATAGAATTAAATTTTCAACTAAAGAAATCATTTTTCAGCCAAGAAGATTAAGTTTCTGCAAAAAAAAATATTTTTTTATATCAAAGTCTATGAATTTTTTACCAAATAGTTGAATTTTTAAAAAAGATGTATTTTCCACAAAAAACGGGTTAGTTCAATTTTCAGTCAAAAAATTAATTTTCAATAAAGGAAAAGCGAATTTTCAACCAAGTGGTTCAATTTTCAACCATAGAAATGATATTTCAACCAAAAATATAAATTTTCAACCAAAAAGATTAATTATCTACCGAAAAGATGAATTTTTAACAAAATACATTAATTTTCAAAAAATAGTTCAACTTTTATACAAAGAAATCAATTTTCAACTAAAATGATGAATCGTCAACCAAAAAAAAAAAACATTTTTAACCAAATAGTAGAATTTTCACTAAAAAAGATAAATTTACAACAAAAAATGGAAAAGTTATATTTTCAGTTTACAAAATTAATTTTTAATCACAAAAAATGAAATTTCAACCAAAAAAATAAAATAGTCACGAAGAAGATTAATATTCTACCACAAGGGACGATTTTTTAACAAAATACATGAATTTTCAACTAAAGAAAATGAATTTAAATCTAAACATAGAATAGTTGAATTTTTAGTTAAAACATTAATTTTCAACCATAAAAAATTTAATAATTCATATTTCAAACAAAAAACATTTTAATTTTTAACCGAGCACAGATTCATTTCCAACTAAAAAGTTGCATTTTTAACCAAAGAAGTTGAAGTTTTTACCATAAGAGATGAATTTTTAAACCAAAAAAAAGAACAAATTTTTAACAAAAGAGTTGAAGTTTTAACTAAGAAGGATGTTTCAGTCAATATAGAAAAAAAATCATCCAAAAGGTGGATTTTTCAAGACAAAAAAATGAATTTTCAAACCAAAAATATGAATTTTCAATAAAAAAGTTAATTTTCAGCCAAATATTCGAATTTATACCGAAATAGATAAATTTTCGACCCAAAAAGTGGAAAGAACAAGAATACAGTAAAATTTTCAACCCCGCTTTAAAAGCAATATAACTATTATGGTCCGCACGAGGGCGTCACCTTTACTAAAATCAGAAAAGAATTGGACGTTACAGGTTATGGTCCCAGAAAGATTTTCGTTCCACGCGACAATTGTTTGGAACATTAACATAAAAAAGATAAACCCTGTGGCTTATTTTTCATAACGTAAACCCTCTCAAAATAAACGGTGAAGTAGAATACTTCATATGAAAATAACCAAGTACGTGCATTCAGGGAAACTTGAATACTAAAAGGAGTTGAAGCTTTAAACATTCCTAGAATATGTCTCACTTGGGATTTTTGTAACTTTTGCATGTGGAGGAACGCAGAAAAAAATTGAAAGTTACAGGTTATTGTCCCAGATAGATTTTCGTCCCTCGCGACAATTGTTTTGAACATTGACATGATAAAGATAAACCCTGTGGCTCCTCTTTCATAACGCAAACCCTCTCAAAATAAACGATGAAATAGAATACTTAATCTAAAAATAACCAAGTACGTGCATTTAGGGAAAGATAATAACCAACATGTCCAGGAAATGTATTTTATTTAGAATGAAGACTTATGTTGTATGTAACTTTTGCATGTGGAAGAATGCAGAAAAAACTTGGACGTTACAGGTTATGGTCCCAGATCAATTTTCGTTTCATGCGACAACTGTTTTCAATATTGACCTGAAAAATATCAACCCTGTCGCTTCTTTTTTATAACACAAACCCTCTCAAAATAAACGGTGAAATAGAATACTTAATCTAAAAATAACCAAGTACGTGCATTTAGGGAAAATTGAATACGACGAGGAGTTGAAGCTACTAAACATGCCTAGAAAATGTCTCTTAAAAATGAAGACTTGGACTGTTTGTAACTTTTGCATGCGGAGGAACGCACAATTGAGGTTTCAGGTTATGGTCCCAAAAAGATGTTCATCCCATGCGAAAATTATTTTGAATATTGACATGAAAAAGATAAACCCTGTGGCTTCTCTTTCATAACGCAAACCCTCTCAAGATAAACGGTGGAATAGAATACTTAATCTAAAAATAACAAAGTACGTGCATTCAGGGAAAGATAATAAAGAACATGCCCGGGAATGTATTTTATTAAGAATGAACACTTATATTGTATGTAACTTTTGCATGTGGAAGAATGCAGAAAAAAATTTGACGTTACAGGTTATGGTCCCAGATAAATTTTCGATTCATGCGACAACTTTTTTCAATATTGACCTGAAAAATATCAACCATGTGGCTTCTTTTTTAGAACACAAACCCTCTCAAAATAAACGGTGAAATAGAATACTTAATCTAAACATAACCAAGTACGTGCATTCAGGGAAACTTGAATACTAAGAGGAGTTGAAGCTGCTAAACGTGCCTAGAAAATGTCTCATAAGAATGAAGACTTGGGCTGTTTGTAACTTTTGCATGTGGAGGAATGCAGAAAATATTGACGTTACAGATTATGGTCCCAGATAGATTGTCATCCCATGCGACAATTGTTTTGAAAATTGCCATGAAAAAGATAAACCCTGTGGCTTTTCTTTCATAACACAAACCCTCTCAAAATAAACGGTGAAATAGAATACTTAGTCTAAAAATAACCAAGTACGTGCATTCAGGGAAAGATAATAAAGAACATGCCCAGGAATGTATTTTATTAAGAATAAAGACTTATGTTGTATGTAACTTTTGCATGTGGAATAATGCAGAAAAAATTGGACGTTACAGGTTATGGTCCCAGATAAATTTTAGTTTCATGTGACAACTGTTTTGAAAATTGCCATGAAAAAGATAAACCCTGTGGCTTCTCTTTCATAACACAAACCCTCTAAAAATCAACGGTGAAATAGAATACTTAGTCTAAGAATAACCAAGTGCGTGCATTCAGGGAAACTTGAATATTAATAGGAGTTGGAGCTACTAAACATGCCCAGGAATGTATTTGATCAAGAATGAAGACTTATGTTGTATGTAACTTTTGCATGTGGAGAAATGCAAAAAAAAATATATGGGAAGTTACAGGTTATTGCCCCAGATAGACTTTCGTTCCACGCGACAATTGTCTTGAACATGGACCTGAAAAAGCTAAACCTTGTGGCTTCTCTTTTATAACACAACAACTCCTCTCAAAATAAACGGTGAAATAGAATGCTTTTTCTAAAAATAAGCAAGTACGTGAATGCAAGGAAACTTGAATATTAAGAGGAGTTGGAGCTACTAAACATGCCTAGGAAATGTCTCTTAAGAATGAAGACTTGGGCTGTTTGTAACTTTTTCATGTGGAGGAATGCAGCAAAAGGTGAAGAATGTTGACAGGAGGGCGGGAGAAAAAGATGAGAAAAGCTGGGAAACTCGATGTTTCAGAGTGAGTCCAGAGTGCAATATCTTAGAATATCTGGTCGTTTGGCGTCAGAGGTGGTATGGTATGAGTTCACGAACAAAGAAATACTCGAACAATGTCTGAATCATTTGCTGCTATTGTGACAGTCGAGGTGCATTTCTTCAAATACTGGAAGACCCAGTGGAATAAATGTATATCTGCAAATGAAGGAGAAATGAGAACGAAAATTTCAGTGCATTTTGTATGCCTTTGAATGAGATAGAACTTTCTGTAAAGCCACTTTAACCCTTTTCTTGTCCTTTTTAATCATAGGAAATGGGACAGGAGAGATTCACTCTTCTCGAGCTTTCGATTTTTTTCTAATTCGTCGCGAGATAGACTATATTTGAAGAAACTGGTCCCAACTGGTCATAACTAATCTTATGCTCAGAATTGATTAATTTTGTTTCTTGTTCAAACAAGTGCCGTCAGGATGTCTATTAATTTTCGCCAACCAAATTCCCATTTATTTTCCCGTTTATTTTCCTGTTTATTAGTTTATTAAGACATCGAAATTGGCTTAGGTATATTTTTCATATTATGTATCAAAAATTTCCAGAATGAATAACTGAAGAGGACCACCATCGTTTCCCGAAACGTCTGAAGCAATAAAAATCTGAATGTATTCATTTTTACTGGACCCTTGGGTATAATTTTCAACAAAAGTCTTAAGCGATTAACTCAATAACTTCGTTCAGCAAAACTCAAAAAGATTTACATTTCTAGTTTGAATTTTTAAGAATTATGATAATAATTCAATAACGGAGTTTTCAACAAATCTTAATTTAATAGCTAAAAATAATCTTCAAGGTTATTAAACAAATATCACTAATCTATATGTCCTAATTTGGAAAATACAACATATAGTTTATTTTTAAAAATCGTTATTTTGAAGAAGATTGAAAACATTATGAAGGTTCAAATTAAAAAGGTCTTTCATAAGAAAGTAGAATTTCTTAATAATTAATTATTAATATATTATATTTCTTTGAGCATACCATTTTTTCAGATCATAAACATCGTTCTCAATATTTATAAAATTTTTGAATACTTTTGTAGTTTTTTACAAAAATATAAATGTTTTTTGGTTTTTCCAGACTGATATTTTACTTTCAAAATAGAATAATAAGTTTTTGCGAAAGGTTTCAATTCATTTACTTAAAAATGCGGAAAAGTCATCAAAGTAAGCAATTTCCTTTTTTTTTTTTTTTTTGTTATCACGATTAATGAAAAATGCCACATTTTCGAAAACTTTAAACGCGATTCCCAGTTCGATTTTATATTCTCGGTTTTTCCTAGCTTTATATTAATTCCCGACTATTTCCCGGTTTTCCTAGTTAGTAGATACCCTATCCACCTCATGTTTGAATTCGATGAATTTAAATTCCCGATTTTCTTTTCTTCCGGTCAATTGTTAATTTTTCCCGGTCAATTTTAATGAGTTAAAAAGATTTTAATGATTTTAAACAATTTTTGAAGATTGAAAAATATTTATAAACATTTTAAAAGATTTAAGAGATTTCTGAACTGGAATAGGGAACTTTGGAATAGATTTATAATTCTGAGTTGGAACATCAGATAATTTTTGGTCGTAAGAATTACAATTCAGTTTTGAAACAGAAAATTTTAGAAAAGAATTATAATTCTGAATGTGAACAGGGATTTTTTCAAATTCCCTTCTTCTAATTCAGAACTGAAATAATTTTCCAAAATCCCCTTTCCATGTCAAAAATTCCCTTTTCCAGGTCAAATTATAATTCTGTACGCAAATACCCTGTCTCCAAGTTTAAACTATAATTCTTCACGAAAATTTCCTGTTCCAAGTCACAATTAAATTCATTTCAAAAAGGTCTCTGTTCCAAGTCAGAATTATATTTATTTGCAAACATTTTTATTATAATTTAGATATACAGAAACTCCCTTTTTCAAAAATTAGGAAGTTTCAAATTATGAAGTTTGAAATTTTTGAAAGTGCCTGTTCTAACCTTAACCTACAATGAAAATTCTAATTCTTCTTCCAAAGTCTTAATTATAATTCTTGTTCCAAAGTCTTAATTATAATTATTACGGGAATTCGCTGTTCCAAGTCTAACTTAAATTTATTTCCAAAAATTCCCTGTTCATTTTCTATTTTAATTTTGAAATATAGTAATTCCCTTTTTCTAAAATTAGAAAGAGTGTAGTAACAAATTCTGGCAAACTTTTATTTGCAAAAAAATCATTTTTAGTATCAATGAAATATTAATCTAAATCAAGGAATTTTTAATATCTGACAAATTCTGACTTCGAACAGGGATTGTTTTCGTAAATTACCTTTTTATAAATTACAAATAAAATTATTTTCAAAAATTTCCCATTAAATGTCAAAAATTACCTGTTCCAATAATCATTATAATTCTTGAGGAAATTTCCTTTTCTAAAGTAAACCTAAAGTTAAAATTATAATTTTTTATGGAACTTCCCAGCTCTATCTCAAAATTATAATTCTTTTAGAAACTTCCCCATCCCAAAGTAAAAATTTTAATTCTTTGCAAAAATTGCTTGTCTCAAAGTTAAAGGCTCTAGCTGAATAAGCATGGGAAAAGTGCCCCTGCTCTAATTGGGCTCATATTTCAGGGGTAAGTGTCTTCTAATTTGAAGATGATTTACGCAAAGTACCAGCTCTTAGAAATGATTTTTTCAGAAGTTATAGTCGAAAATACAAAAATCGAAAAATCAATTTTTCTGGAAAACGGCTCAACCGATTTTAACGAAGAAAATATATGTTGTGGGGATAGTTAGGACCACACTACAGAAAAATCCCGGATAATTTGCGTTAATTATAAGGCGCGAAAAAAAATTATTTTAATTTTCAAAAATTTTTTTGACTATGTTTTTTAAGGAGGGCCACCTTCATTTTTTTCTCATAAAATAAGCGAAGGCTGATTAGTAACATATATTTCTTACGAACCGATCGAGAGGGGACTTCATAGAAAAAATGAGTGAAGAACCTTTGTTGGCCCCTGAAATGCATGCTTTTACATACAAACCAGGGGCCAATGCATCGTTGTACTGACTGTTCAATGAAATGAGCCTAATTCGAGGCAGATTGTTTTTTAATGAGAGTAAAGAGCACACTTACTTACCTTTACTGCTAAATTCAGGCATCGAAATCAAAACGATGGTTTCGAAATCTCTCTTTAGAGTGCTAAAGGTGTATGAACATTAGTACACAGTGGAACTCTTTGTAGCAGTGTGTGTGCTTCAAAAAGTGAAGTTACTTCGCAGAAAATTGTAGAAGTGTCAAGGTTTTTGTTTACTGTGATCTTAGCTTACGTAAACTTAGTTTTTTCGCTATGGAGGACAAAGAACGTTGCGCTACATGTAATCGCTGATTGAGAAAGGTGTCGCGGCGAAGAAAGACAATTGAAAATGAAGTCAAAGAAACTTCGTATTCATCATTGCTTGGCAAGCGGATAAATACGGGAGATTTTATTTGCGATAAATGTCGTAAAAGAGTGATGAAAGCTAGAGCAGGTGAGTACTTTATTTTGGTAATAATAATTTTTTTATAAAGAAAGTGTATTCATTTTCGGTACATGGAATAGGTGAAGACGTTGAGTTCGAGGTAGGGTCAGCATCTGATGAAGATCCGACGTTCGAGCCACGTACATCGATGTCAACAGAGACAGCGGTTACGGAATGAGCGAAACTTGACTTACCACGAACAATATCAACTCATCCCAGTGGGCACAAACGTTAAAGAGCGTTATTAGAACGGCTCAAAAACGTCCTATGTCAGTCCAAATAGCGTTCCTTGAACATCAAATGTTCCAGAGACGTTTGAGGACGTATTTAGAACATGGAACGTTTTCAGAACATTATTTTGTCTGACTTAGGACAGTTTTTGAAACGTTCAAATAACGTCTTTTGACTTGCAAGTCCAAGGAACAGTTTTAGAACGTTCCAAAAAGTTTCTCAGAAAGGAAGACTTCAGGAATATACTTTTAGACGAATCTATATACCATCGGACAATCGTTGCTGTGAAAATCACCTGATTCATAATCTATTCTACGAAAAATCTCTATCTGCTTTAAAGGTATATGCACATGATATGGAAATCGAAGTTAACGATCTTCAACAATTAATGGAATCTTTAGCAATCAGGTTTGATCGTATTATTATGAATAAGATTGCGGATTTCACGTTACCCGCCGAACAGTTATTTGTTTACACAGGGTTGGGGTGTGACAATATTATTCAGTTACCGGAAATGAGGACATCTTTGAAAGATTCAAATATGCGTTTTTCGACTCAAGCAATTGTTGTTTTTTTGGTGAACTAAGAACCGGCAATTCTAATGTTTTGATCGCGTAAACGTTTCAGTTGAAAAGTCCTATATTAGTATTGTAGTATTCAAAGTGTGTGATTAAGGCATTTGAAACAGACATTCTTCCCACACAGTTTGGCGTGTCTGCAAAAGCTAGAGAAGATCTTATATCAAATCATACAACCTTTTTCGCCAAAAACTTGTTTGATGTTTCTGAGCAACTGGTGATTTTCACAGCAAAGATTGCCCGATTCATCTAACAGTATATGCCTGAAGTCTTGCTTTCTGAGGAACTTTTGTTAAATGTTTGCTTGCTGCACAAATGTAACAGTATCGATGAAGACTCAACGTCTTCACCTTTTCCACGTACCGAAAATAAATACACTTTCTTTATAAAAAAAAATATTATTACCAAAATAAAGTACTCACCTGCTCTAGTTTTCATTGCTTTTTTACGACATTTGTCGCAAATAACATCTCCCATATTTATCCGCTAGCCAAGCAATTCTGTGTCCTCCATAGCGAACAAACTAAATGTACGTAAGCAAAGATCACAGTAAACAAAAACCTTGACACTTCTACAATTTTCTGCGAAGTAACTTCACTTTTTGAAGCACACACACTGCTAAAAGAGTTCCACTGTATACTAATGTTCATACACTTTAGCACTCTAAAGAGAGACTTCGAAACCATCGTTCTGATTTCGATGCCTGAATTTAGCAGTAAAGGTAAGTAAGTGTGCTCTTTACTCTCATTAAAAAACAATCTGCCACGAATTAGGCTCATTTCATTGAACAGTCAGTACAACGATGTATTGGCCCCTGGTTTGTATGTAAAAGCATGCATTTCAGGGGCCAACAATGGTTCTTCACTCATTTTTTCTATGAAGTCCCCTCTCGATCGGTTCGTCAGGAATATATGTTACTAATCAGCGTTCGCTTATTTTACGAGAAAAAAATGAAGGTGGCCCTCGTTGAAAAACATGGTCAAAAAATTTTTTGAAAATTAAAATAATTTTTTTTACCCTTTATAGTTAACGCAATTTATCCGGGATTTTTTTGTAGTGTGGTCCTAACTATCCCCACAACATATATTTTCTTCATTAAAATCGGTTGAGCCGTTTTCCAGAAAAATTGATTTTTCGATTTTTGCATTTTCGACTATAACTTCTGAAAAAATCATTTCTAAGAGCTGGTACTTTGCGTAAATTATCTTCACACTAGAAGACACTTACCCCTGAAATATGAGCCCAATTAGAGCAGGGGCACTTTTCCCATGCTTATTCAGCTAGAGCCTTTATAATTTTTTACGAAATTCCCTGTTCAAAAATCAAAATTATAATAATTGACGGGAATTGTCTGTCAGAATTGTCGCAATTATATTTCTTTACTGAAATCTCCTGTCCCAACCTCAAAATTATCAATATTTTCGGAAATTGCATCTCGCAACTTAGAATTATAGATCTTTTGAAATATTCTCTGTATCACGGTCGAAATTATAATTCTTTACGGACATTCCTTGTTCGAAAATTAAAATTATAATTATATACGGTATTTCCCTGTCCCAATTGTGAAAATTATATTTCTTTACTTAAATTCCCTGTTCCATCCTCAAAATTATAATTCTTCACTAAATTTCCCTGTTCCGAAATAAAAATTACGTATAAATTATTATCTTAATTTTTTTCTTTCGAAAATGGAATTTTAGCACAGAAATATATTTCTTTCTGAAATTGTATCTCGCATCTTAGAATTATAATTCTTTTCGAAAATTCTCTGTTCCAAGTCAGGATAATTGTAATTCTTTACGAGGTTTTTAAAAATATTTTGTTTTATTTATTCCCTGACCCAATTTAGATTTATAATTCTTTTATCATATTCAATGTCCCAATTGTCCAAATTATATTTTTTCACTGAAGTTCCCTGTCCCAAACTCAAAATTATAATTCTTCACTAAAATTCTCTATCCCAAAGTAAAAATTATAATACTCTTTATGAAAATTCCCTGTCCCAAACTCAAAATCATATTTTTTTACTGATCTCCTATGTCGCAACTTAGAATTATAATTCTTTTTGATAATTCCCTGTCCAAACTCAGAATTGTAATTATTTTGAAAAATTTCCTATTCCAATTATTAGAATTATGATTTTTGTCGCAAATTCTCTGTTCCAACTCAGAATAAGAGTAGTAAAATACATAAATTACACGATAAAAAAAACCCTCGCTGTTGAAATTTGATTATAATTCATAAATTCGAATAATATTTCCCACTTTAGTTAAATCAGCTTTAACTTCTTGATGGTCAATGTCAGCCTTACTATTTTTTTCTGTAAAATTGAGACAAGAATTCTGCAAAACGCTGGCGCGAATAAGCACAGTCAGGACGATAAAAGAGAACAATAGAGTATCTTTTTATCTCCTTGAAACAACCAACTGGAAACCAAAGGTACAAGAAAAATTAGGACTTTAATTTTTTTTAAGTATAAAAAATTACTCAAAAAAAAAAATTAAGTTTTTAATTACTTAAAAATTATTAGTTACATCGCTATCAAGCCATAACTCCCTTACTCTCGAATGCTTTGCAGCAAATATGATAAGAAGAATTTAATTAAATTTGCATGCGAAGTAATTAATTTGCAGTCTGCTTTCATTTTATGAAATGATTCAAGATGCAATTCCCAGTTCAAATAGATTGTAGGAAAATTATAATTAATTAAAATAAGAATTTAATTATAGTAGTAATGAAAATGGTATGAAAATCAAAAATATAACAAATATAGCCTTTTAGTTAGGATTTTTTTCAGTTTTTTTACGTTCAATATTTTATATGTCATTCCTGAAAGGTTCCAAAGTCTAAAATTTCAGGGAAAAAATAAATTCTATTTTTCTCAATTTTTCGATCCAGTGACCACCCTCTGATATATTTCGGGGGGAAAATAATGTAATGGTTAATTTAGTTTGTGATCTTTATATTCATAAAATATTTTATTATTCTTGTGAATACAGATATTAAATTATCTACTTTGATAAGAGAACGAAAATCAATTTCATTAAAATGAAATTTCAACAAAAAATTTAATTTGTAAGCAAAGAGATGATTTTTCAACCAAATCGACTAATTTTCTACCAAGAAGATTAATTTTCTACCAAGAAAGGTAAATTCTCAACGAAATAGTTCGATTGTCAAACAAACAGGTGAATTTTCAAATTAAATGATGAATCTTCATCCAAAAAAAAAATGCATTTTCAAAAAAAAAAATAATATAAATTCTCAACGAAGAATGTAATAGTTGATATATTTGACAAAAAATATTTTAATTCAAAATAAAAAACAATTTAATTCCTCCAAAAAATACGAATTTTTAACAAAATAATTGAAATTTTCAACTAAAATTTCTAAATATCATTTAAACTGGCTCCAATTATTGCTAAAAATCTCACCACACTATTGACTATTAACTATTAATTTTGAGCTTGTTTTTTTAAAATGAATCCTCGTTTGAAATTTTCCCAGGACTCTTAAAGGGTTATTGTTTATTCTCTTGAAACCTTCCAAAATTCTTAAAAAGCTTCTAATTTTTTGTTCGAAATCTTCAAATATCTACATGTTGTTTTAAATTTGTTGAAATATTTTTCAATTTGAAATTATTTCATTATCTTTTCAAAACTTCTAAATATCTCTTAAACTTACTCCATTTTTTTCCAAACCAATTTTCATCTTGCAAAATTGAAAACTTTTGCGTATAAAAGTGCACACTCAGAAAAAGATTTGTTTTAAATTAAAGATAACGTTTCTTTAACATAATTTTTTACATTTACACAAAAATAAATTCAAAATGAATAGTTAATAGTCAATAATGTGGTGAGTCCAACTTGATCTTTTTCCGGAAAAAGAAATTCCATTTTTTTCAAATCGAAAAATTTCATAACATTTTCGAAAAAATTAATAAAAGAAGTACTTGTAATTAACTTTTTCAAATTAAAGTGTAATCATCTCTTAAGGAATGTTACAAAAAAAATTTCCACCCAATAAACTTAAGTTTTGACAGACCTAACCCCCTTGTATTGTACCGGGAAAATGCCCCAAAAAATGAAAATAGCAGTTTTATGTAAAATTCATGCTAAAGACTGTATTTTTTTTCAATTGTTTAAACTATTTTTTTGCCTGTAAATCGTGAATAGTTATTACTTTTCGGATTTTAATTATACAGTTGATGAATTTCAGGAATAATAATTCATACTTCACATATTTGTTAATTATTTTAACAATTTTCATTTGCTTAAACAATTGTTCTCCTCTTAATTGTAAAATATTTTTTTTTCTGAAGTTAATGACACAATTAACGAATCGTAAAAGTAATATTTTTTTTTAAGATATTTGGCAAGTGTTAAAACAATTTTCAATTGTTTAAACAATCTGTTTATATTGTAAAGAATCTTAGGAGTGATATTTTCCCTAAAAGAGTTTGCAATTATTTAAACAATTAATATCACTCGCTCTTTTTCATAGGAAAGATGGGAAAAATTCTAGTTTTTTCGAATCTCTTACACTATCAATAACCTAACTGAAAAAAAATTGTTTAAAAAAATTATTATTGTTTAAAACAATAGGTAATAAGTTCTAAAATTATAAAATACTGAATAATAAGCTACATAGTGTGAGAAATACAAAGAAACTAGAATTTTCTCCACCTTTCCTATCAAAAAGCACAAGTGAATGATGATTAATTGTTTAAATAATTGCGAACTGTCTCCACAATTAATATCACTCTTAACATTCTTTAATTTTTCAAAATTTACGAGAAGAAAACTTTTTTTAAATAAATTAAAATTGTTTCAGTAATTATGAACTGTCTTTCACACATAATATCACTTTCAGCAAACATCAAATGCGTTATCAATTGCTGAATGTAGTAACTTTTCAAGATATACAAGGAAAACAATTGTTAGGACCAATTAAAATTATTTAAATAATTGGAAAATATCTTGATAAAATCTATGACTCTTAATATTCGTTAATTGTGTAATTTACTCAATAAATTAGTAACTTCTTACGATTTATAGGGGAAAAATTGTTTAACCAAATAAAAATTGTCGAAATAAATGCCAAATATCGTTAAAAAAAATATATTTCTCTTAATATTCGTCAATTGGGTAATTAAATCCAGAAAAAATTTAAATAATTACTAAATATGTTAAAGAAGAAATATTATTCTTGAAATTCATCAACTGTATCATGTATCCCGAAAAATAATAACTTTTCACGATTTTCAGACGAAAAAAATTGTTTAAACAAATAATAATTGTTTTAACAACTCCAAATTAGTTCAAAAACACTTGGAAGCTTGTTACTTATCGAATAAAAATAATTCATGTTATCAAAATTTTAAAAAATACTCTCTTTAGCACGAATTTTAGATACAACTGCTATTTTGCATTTTTTTGGGCATTTTCCGGGCACAATACAAGGGGATTGAGGATGTAAAAATTAAAATGTTTTTGGTAAAAATTATTCCTTGAGCATTCCTTAAGAGGGGACTAAACTTTAGTTAACAAAAAGTTAATAACAAGTACTTTTTTCAATTTTTTCGAAAACTAGCTTTTCCCATTTACAGGTCTCGGACTCACTTTAGAGATAAAAAATAGTGTAAATAGTGTCACAAATTTAAAAAAATAGTTTCAAAATAATGTCATAAAATTTTTCAACTATTAAAAACAAACTTCAGTGTTTATTTAAAATGTTATTATTTAGTCTATATGTTAAATTTTCAGTTAAAAAATCAATTTTCCACACACACAAAAAAAAGAATATTTAACCACCAAAGTGATGAATTTTCAACTAAAATGATGAATCTTCAACTGGAATAGATGAATTTTGAACCAAAAAGGTGAATTAAAAAGAAAAGAGTTTACTTTTCAAACAAGCAGTTTTATTTTCAACCAAAAATATGAATTTGATACTAAAATAATGAATCTTCAACTGGAATAGTTGAATTGTAAACAAAAAATATAAATTTTTAAGTAAAATGACGAATTTTTAACTAGAATAATTGAATTTTCAGTTTAAAAAAAAATTAATTTTCAACCAAGAAAAAACAAACGAATTTTCAACAAAATAGTTCATTTTTCAACCAAAGAGATGAATTTTTAATTAAAATTATGAATCTTCAATTTAAAAAAATAATTTTTAACAAAACAGTTTAAAATTAACCAAGTAATTAATTTTAAATTACAAAAAAGTTGAATTCTGAACGAAAATGGTAGTAGTTGATATTTCCTTGGTTGAAAGTCAAACAACTTTCTTAAAAGTTCATTTTTTCGGTTGAAAATTCATATATTAGTTAAAAAATAGTTTTTTTGTTTGAAATTATTTTTTTTTTTCATGCAAATTTAAATATATTGTTGAAAATTCAACTATTTTATAGAAAATTTATATTATGGTTTCAAACTTTATCTCATTCTGTAGAAATGTATTCTTTTTTGGGTTAAAAATGCAAATGTCTCGTTGAAAATTAATCTGTTTCGGTTCAAAATTAACTTTTCCGTTTAAAATTCACATTTTGGGGTCGAAAATTAAACTGTTTTGTAGTAAATTCGTATTTTTGGCTAGAAAATTCAACAATTTGGTACCAAATTTAAGTATTGCATTACAAGTTTACGTATTCTATTGAAAATTCATCTTTTTAGTTTGAAAATTAAACTCCTTTGTTGAAAGTTGAACTAGTTTCTTGAAAGTTCATTTTTTTGGTTGAAGGTTCATATTTGAGTAAAAAATTCGTTGTTTTTTTATTGGTTTAAAATTAATTTTTTTAAATAAGAATTTAACTATTTTGATGAAAATTTTACTGTTTTATAGAAAATTTGTATTTTTGGCTTGAAAATTCAACAATTTGGTATAAAATAAAATTATTTGGTACAAAATTAAACTGTTTTGAAGAAAATTAGATTTTGCATTAAAACATTAATTCTCCTGGATAAAAATTTAACTACTTCATTTTTATATAAACTGAAAATTAATCAAATAAAATTTTAACTAACACCATATGCATTGTTAAAGCTATTTAGTTAAAAGTTTATGTAATTTGTTGAAAATTCATCTTTTTGGTAGAAAATTAATCTTATTGATTGAAAATTCATATTTTTGGTTGAAAATGAAATTATTTGGTAGAAATTCAACTGTTTTATTGAAAATTCATCATTTTGGCTTGAAAATTCAACATTTTGGATACATTTTTTTTCTTTATTTACTAAGAAATCTTTCTTAGTTGAAAATTCGTCTTTCTTATTTAAAAACTGATCTCTTTTTGTAGAAACCTCATCCTTTTTAGTAAAGATGTTGGTGGAGGATTCAAATATTTTATTAAAAAATCGTCCTTTCTGATTCAAATCGACTGTTTTTTATTTAAAATAAAAGTTTTTTCTGGCTAAAATATCAATTTTTAAACTTTTGGTTGAAAATTCATATTTTTTGTTTGAAAGTTGAACTACTTTATTACTTCATAAGAAACAAACAACAAAAGAAAAACATTTTTCAAGGAATAGTAAAGAAATAGTGGCTTTAGCGGACAATTGTGAGAAAATAGTGTCTTTAGTGTCATTTTTTCAAAATAGTAGGAAAATAGTGTCACCGCTCAAAAAAAGTATCAAATAGTGTCAATAGTGTGGTGAGTCTGAGGCCTGCATTTAAGACCCCATGATAATTTCCAAAGCCCGTAGGCACTGGTTCATGTTGACCGATTTTATTATTATTATTTATACCATTTAGCCATATCTCTTTCGGGGTAAGCGTGACTCACTTGGTAAGGAAGGGAGTAATGGGGGGGGGGGATAGATTTTTAGATTGATCTAAAATTCCCGTGTTGTTTATTTAAATAACACGCTCGTTCCGCAACACTGCTCCGACCCAGGTCGCTGATCAATCTCTCTAGCGATCACCCCAGGCGAAGAGCTTCACAAAGTCATCATGTGAAGCTCTCCACTCGGGCCCATTAGTATCCAAGGTCTTTTGTTTCAGGTGTCATTCACTCCACTGACACTCTTCCTCATGCATTTCTCATACATTTTTTGTCGCCACACTTTTCTGTCCTGGCATACCTCTTTAGCTTCCTTCACGTCCATGCATTTTCTCAAGAAAGCTTTTGTGTTTCTATGGCTTCTTACGTCTCTTCGAATTAGGGTCTTATTCACACATTCTAAGAATTATTTTCTCGGTCTCTGGGTACGCTGCCATTTATGTTACCTTGATATACTTATTTCGTTAGACGTTCATTTTTCATTCTCTCAACATGCCCAAACCATCTTAAACAAATTTCTTTCATACTCTCATTTATACGTCTATCTATCTCTCCATATATCTTTCCGTCATTAGTGAATAGACTACCAAGATATATGTACTTATCATATTTTTTCTCACAATTTCCTTCAAACACCATAATTTTTATTTTATTCACGTTAATTTTGAGACCCATGTTCCTTATACTTGTATTCTGTTTGCTCGAAATTCTTGACCAGTCTTCGATTGAATCTGCCATAACAACCTTATCATCTGCGAACGCTAACCCACGTACCCTCACTGGCCCGAGATTCACACCTTCTTCGTCAAAGAGGGCCATCCGCTCAGACTTGTCCGCATGAATGCATTAAATAGCCATGAAGACATAATGCATCTTAAATAAAAAAATACTACATTCTTTTACCGGAAAACGAACAAATTGAGGGAGGGGTCGTTCACTAAAAAAAAATTTTTACAGGTATAAATAAATTTGGATCACCTTAATATTTCATATTGTATTTACATAAGCTTGACTTTCGAGTCCAGAGGTGCAGTAAATATTGTAGGAAGAGTCTCAATGGTTCTATAGTGTCCGTGACATAATAAATCTGACACTTTGTGGTTAAATACGAGAGAATGAGAGAGAGAAAGGGGAGGAGAAAATGGAGCAAAATAGAGAGAGATATAGAGATAGAGAGAGAGAGAGAGAGAGAGAGAGAGAGGGGAAATAAATAGAAAATCAAGAGAGCAAATCGCATAATCGCGACTGAGCCAGACTTTGGCACCTTGCTGGTTATTTCTGAGCTTTTGTCGACGTCATCGCATGACCGGAATAGCAAGGTGCTACGTCACACTTAGGTGTCCCCGTACGGAATCGAGATAGAGTCAGCTGTTCGATTGCACCGTCTCAAGGATCAGAGCCAGACGGTTTAGTTGACGAATTTCCATCCACTCTACCAATTTCAATCGACTCAATTCAGCACTTGACCTTTGGAAACCTATATGTTTTTTCATCTCGCAATAAACGTCAACCTCAGAAACTTCCATTTTCCTTCTACATGTTCTTTCAGCTCAGGTTTTTGCATACAAAAATATGAGAGAACAATGTTTAAAAATAGAAAAGGGGCCATACAAAAACTAAGTCACGGTTAGGGATCGTCCATAAACTACGTTACAAATTTAGGGGGGGGG
>CAKNYM010052269.1:43527-61203 GCA_932195095.1 Andricus curvator
AATAATTTTTAATTCATATTTGCATCTAGTCTGAAAAGACGTTAAAAATTTCTGTTATTCTCTGATGATAATAAAGATTCCTTGAAAAATTTGATATGTACCACCTTGCAAAATAATGCGTGTATTTTCTGAAAAAAGTTTCTTCTCTCGGTTTCTCTAGTAGCTTAATGGAAAAGCACCCGACCGGCAATCGGAAGTTCTGTGGTTCGATTCCCAGGGGAGTGAAAGGAGAAGATCTTTTTTCAGAAAAAAATTAATTAAAATAATTTTATTATTCCGTTGAAAATTCAACTGTTTTTAAAATTTGTCTTTTGGATTTAAAAATTAATCTGTTTAAGTAGAAATTGCATCTTTCTTGGCTAAAAATGCAACTGTTTTGTTGAAAATTCAACTATTTTGTTAAAAAGTCATCCTTTTTGGTTGAAAATTCAACAGTTTTTTTTTTAAATTCAACTATTTTCGTAGACAATTTACTTTTTGTTTAGAATTCCTATTTTCTTGTTGAAAGGTCAACTGAAATATTTTTTTGATGAAAATTCAACTATTTGTTTTAACTTGTCTTTTTTCGTGGAAAATTTACAGTTTGTTTAAAATTCCTATTTTCTTGTTGAAAAGTCAACTGAAATATTCAACTATTTGATTGAAACTTCAACAATTTTGGTAAAAAGTCATCCTTTTTGGTCGAAAATTCAAGAATTTTGTTAATATCATCCTTTTGGTTGAAAATTCAACTGTTTTTTTTATTTCAAGTATTTTCGTGGACAATTTACTTCTTGTTTAAAATTCCTATTTTCTTGTTGAAAAATTAACTATTTTTTAAAAAATTTGTCATTTTGATTTCAAAGTTCATCCGTTTTACTAGAAATTGCATCTTTCTTGGATAAAAATGCAACTGTTTTGTTGAAAAATCAACAATTTTGTTAAAAAGTCGTCATTTTTGGTTGAAAATTCAACTGATGTTTTGAAAATTCAACTATTTCGTAGACAATTCACTTTTTGTTTAAAATTCGTTGAATTTTTGTGTTGAAAAGTCAACTAAAATCTTTTTTGGGTGAAAATTCAACTATTTTTTTGAAACTTTTTCTTTTTGGTTTACACATTCTTCTGTTTTAGTAAAAATTGCATCTTTTTTGGTTAAATATACAACTGTTTGGTTGAAAATTATTCTTCTTTGCTTAAGAATCCAACTATTTTATTTGAAAAATTGTGTTAAACTACATTGTTAAGAAATCATTTTTTTTCTCAAGATTCACATTTTTAGTTGAAAATTAATTTCTTTGGTTAAAAGTTTAACTATTATGTTTAAAACCGATCTTTTTAAATAAAAAATTCAACTACTTGGATAAAAGTTGAACTAGTTTGTTAACATTTTTTTTATTTAAGGTTTATTTTTTTGGTTGAAAATTCAATTTTTTTGTTTGAAAAGTCATATTTTTTTGTTTACAAATTATTTTATTTACCTGAAAATGTAACTTTTCCAATTTTTGAAAAATGTTTTTTCTTTTAGTTAAAAATCCTAATTTTTTGTAGAAAAAATAATCTTCTTGGTTCGAAATTTAATTTTTTGTTGAAAAAAAATGCAACCGTTCCTTTAAAATTAATTTTTTTGCTAAAAATTCGTATTTTCCTGTTGAAATTTCGATTTTTGAACAGATAATTCGTCTTTTGGCTTGAAGGATCCGCAATATAGATGAAGTTTTCTTTCTTTTTTGACTGAAAAATCTTTATTTGTTGGACATTCGTCATTTAGGTTTCAAAATTCATTTTTTTTAAATAGAAATTTCATTTTTTCGGCTGCAATATCAACTATTGCCCCTAACTGTAAGGCCCCTAATAAATACTAATAAAATCATTGTATAACCCATTTTTAAAAAATGTACTTCATTACTTTTACCAACAAATTTTGTCTTAATTACAAATTTTTGAAAATGATATCCTTCGCGCCTCTCTTTAAGCTGGAACCACTTGAAGAGGAAAAATATTTAAGTATAATTTGAAACATTCGATTAGCCCAAAAATTAAAAGCCCTGGAATTAAATGGTATAGGGTTTGAAGGATGTATACTGAGTACAATCAATCTCAAAAGTCGCCTATCTTTAAAATGGGTTATAAAATAGAGAAAAATAAATCTATTATTAATATTTCAGGTACAAAATGTTTATTTAACAGTAGTTATTAGGAGTTTTAGTTTATGCTTTCTCTGTAGGGAAAAGTTACAATTATTATTTAATCCTAATGATCAAAGCCTCATTTTATTCTTTAAAGGATTCTCTACAATTCTATTTGAATGGTTTTTATTAAAAAATTAATTTAGAAACCATACAGTTATTATTGTTATAAACATTGATAGTTTAAATCTTAATAAATACGACCCAAATAGAATTGTAGAGAATCCTTTAAAGAGAAAGAGAAAGCAAAAACTAAAACTCAAAATGAGTACTGTCAAATAAACAATTATAACCTGAATTATTATTTTCTAAAGTACGCTCAGAAGCCTCCCTCAAGATTTGCAGACAATAATAGATCTATTTTTGCCGATTTTATAAATTATATTAAACATTGGCGACTTTTGAGATTTATTGTACATAGTGTACATCCTTAAACTTGAAACCTGAGAGGACTGCCTGCCCATATCAAAACTTCCACCACTGAATCATTTACCCAATTAGTCCAGTCATCTGGTACTTTTATCCGGTAATTTTTAAAGGAGTAATTTTTTGGTCTTAAATACTTCATTTGGAGGTGCATAATAAGGGTTCAGGTTCTGTAAACAGAATTTTGTCCCGGAACACGGAAATTTTTTTTGTAAAAGGTGCAAAATATCACATGGCAGTGGATTGATATTTTTTTTTTGGTTTCTCTGTAGCTCGGATCCTGATCGCCAGATCTAAAAATGGCCAACAGATGAATTAAAGTGAACATAAATACCTGTAATTTTAAAAAGAAAACATTGTCCTAACTACAATAGATCGCGAGTTAGCACCTGCCGAAGGTGACCCATTTCGACCTGAATTTACAGGTAAATGCCTAGAGCTCAGTTTTTTGTAAATAGCTCGTTTCCGGGTTGTCACAGAAGAAAGTTCCCAGAGAATGAATACAAGAGGACTAAATTCTGCGTAAGTTGAAAAAAAAGAAATGTTCCTACCCCTGATAGGTAACGAGTAATGACCTTCCAAAGTGTACCCTTAATCAGTTCGGTGACTAAATCGCACCGCGGAACAAAACTACGACCATTTTCTTAACATATAAGTTTTCAAGTTAAGTAATATTGAACAATTAATTATATAATTATCAAATTGATGATAATCAACCTTTTTTAATTAATAAATAAATAATTGTTTAAATAAATAAATTTCCATCACCCATCAAATGTGCATTTTTCGGCATTTTTTTTAGGGACGCTTATTATAGATTACAAATAAATATTTAATCATTTTTAATCAATAAATTAATCATTTGTTAAATAAATAAATTTCAATCAACCATCAAGTGCTCACTTTTTGGCATTTCTCACTTCAACACGGGGAAAAATGGATGCTTGAATGTAGATATTCAAAGGTTAAGATTTTACCGCCTAACATGCAGATATTCATGTCGAGCATCTATTATCTTTTCGAGATGTTAGGCGTGAAAATATTTGTATGTTAAACGGAAACACATTCAGATTTTAAAATCGTCCAAGCGCATGCGCATCGCGCATTGGAATTTCACGACTATATTTCACGGCCATGTTTTCGATATTATAATTATGGAATATTACAATTTTGGAACATTTCCAAAGGATCAAAGTTAGTCATCCTTAATTAAAATAGGATAAAGACTTTTGTCTGTCTACACGACGGAACAATGTTCGTAAGTTTTAGGTTATATTGACTTGAACACATTTGACAAAATGTTTGTGAATTTAAAATAAAATTTGAGTTTGAGTAATCGAAAATGGATAGAATTTTACATGCTGATTACAGATCATTCGTTCTCAGCTTACTTAACCCGTTTTTATTTTGATGATTTTGAATTAGAAATATTGAACATAACCTCAACTTGACTGAATGTATCATCTGATCGATATTTCATACACTGTTAGAAAAATCTCTACTAAATTTAGTATACATGTAATGGAAGCAAAAATGCAAAACATGAAATTAAATTTAGTATACCGGCGTACAGTAAATTTAGTATATTTATACTGAATTTAGTACATGCGTATACTAAATTTGATATACGTGTATACTAAATTTAGTATGAATATACTAAATTTACTGTACGCTGGTATACTAAATTTAATTTCATGTTATGCATTTTTGCTTCCATTACATGTATACTGAATTTAGTAGAGATTTTTCTAACAGTGTACCCTTTAACCTTTTTTTCGTTTATGTATAAAAATCCAAGTTTAATTTTAAATTTACAAATAAGTTATCAATTAATTCCTTAAATGATCAAAAGTAAGTAAACTCCTTAATTATTTACAGCCGTTATTTGACACAATCATCATTTAATTTTTTTGAATATTTCAGTTGAACATTTTGTATGTTAGAGAGTAACATCACACTTTTTAATATCCACAGATACTAACTTTGATCATCTAGATTGCTGTCCTATAGTTAAACATAAAATATGTTAACCCTGAACATCTAGATGTTACGTTTAAACATACATTTTTCTCCGTGTATTTAATCATTTTTAATCAATAAATAAATAATTGTTTTAATAAATAAATTTCCATCACCCATAGAATGTGCAGTTTTAGGCATTTTTACTGCAATTTCTGTCAGGGGGGTTTATTATAATTATCAAAATACCAATTCACTAGTAGAAATACTTGTGTTACATTTTTAATGCATTATTAATAATAATTTCTCGTTTTTTGCAAGTTTTCTTAATGCTGTTCAAAATCTGACTACCTAATCTTATGTCACGGACATTTCTACAATGACTGTATACTCTAAAACTTTGAAAGCTGACTGTACAGACCTAGACCTAGAGTTTAGAATATTTCAAATAAATAGATAAATATGACAAGTAGAAATCATTATTAATAATGCATTAAAAATGTAACACAAGTATTTCTACTAGTGGATTTGTATTTTGCTAATTATAATAAACCCCCCTAATAGAAATTGCAGTAAAAATGCCAAAAACTTCACATTCTATGGGTGATGGAAATTTATTTATTCAAACAATGATTTATTTATTGATTAAAAGTGGTTGATTATTATCAATTTGATAATTATATAATTAATTGATCACTATTACTTGACTTGAAAACTTATATGTTAAGAAAATGGTCGTAGTTTTGTTCCGCGGTGCGATTTAGTCACCGAACTGATTAAGGGTACACTTTGGAAGTGTGACCTATTAGGGGTAGGAACATTTCTTTTTTTTAAATTACGCAGAATTAAGTCTTAAGACTTAATTCATTTATTTTCATAGAACTTTCTCGTGTGACATCCATGAAACGAGTGATTTCCAAAAAACACGATTTTAGGGTTTTCGTTTAAAAACGAACAAAAAACAGGTACACTGTTAAAAATTTCCGCTCGAAACTTCCAACAAATGTATTGGAAGTTTATTTCCGAAACGTGAGGTAACGCTACAATACAAAATGTTGTAGTTCCCAAATGGAGGTACTGCAATGGTACCTCACATCTATTGGAATTTTACAATACATTTCCAGTAGCCAACGGTAACACTTCTACATCATATTGGCGGCTGGATATCTCGAAACCTGTTGAACCGAAAAATTGAAGAAAAAAAAACGTAAATAATTTCTCAGGACATTCATGAAATTCACGGAATTTACGGAATTCGTGGAATGCAAGAAATTCATTGAATTAACAGAATTCATAGAATTCATGGAATTAACAGAACTCATGGAATTCACGAAATTCATGGAATTCATGGGATTCAAGGAATTTATCGAATTCACGGAATTCACAGAACTCGGGGAATTCAAGGATTTCATGGAATTTATCAAATTCATAGTATTCAAGGAATTCAGAGATTTCATGGAATTAAAGGAAATCACGAAATTGGCGGAATTCATAGAATTCACGGAATTAATGGAATTCACGGAATTGATGAAATTCAAGGAATTGATGGAATTCAAGGAATTGATGGAATTTAAGGAATTCACGGAATTTACGGAATTCGCGAAATCTAAAGAATTCACGAAATTCAAGGAATAAATGGAATTTACGGAATTCAAGGATTTCAAGGAATTGAAGAAAATCACGGAAGTCATGGTGTTCGGAATTGACTGATATAATATATTAAGAGCATTGTTTTATTCTAATTTCACTTACATCGACTTTTCATTTTTAAACTTTAATTTCATATGTTTACATTTTAATGGAATTCTAAATTTTAAAGTGTTATCGATTTCTTCTTTTATCCTTATTCTGCTATCGTTGAGTCATATTCCTTCAATGTGTGAGAGCCTTTCGTACCTTTTGTAAGCGAATTTAGTCGTCGTCCGAACGTTAAATTGAGAACTTGTCTCGTCGTTTCGGTAGACAAGTTCAAATTAAATGTATATCAATTTTAGAAATTATTTAAAAATAGACAAGTTCGAATTTTAGAGCAATTTTGTTAACATTAAAATAATTCAGTTTTATTATTTATTCTCAGTGACCTGTCCTTTAATGTACTTATCATCAAGAAGGTTTATAAACATTGCATCGTTTTTTATCACATAAACTTCTCTCACTCGCGAACATTTTTGGTCCTTCGAGCCGGATAAAGTGAATCGTACTTTCTGGATAGTTCGCGAGTGCAATTAACATGTGTGCATCGTGAAAAAATGTTATCAAGACAGTTTTTTACTCAGTGAACCCTCCCAGGATTATTTGGAGTGACAAAAGAGAATTGTTGTGAATTTCCTAGTGAAGTTCAAGGTACACAGGAATAACAAGCTTCATCCAAATCATGCATGCAGCGAGGAAACCTAAAGGGAGTAATGTATATTAAATTTTAATCCTTTCATTGGTTTCGGCAGTTTGTTCTCAGCAATTGTGTAACGCTTCGAGTCAGTGTACGTAATTTCTCGGCACGCGTATACCCTTGGCAGCTGATTACTGTTTACATCTGCCAATCACACGGGACGATTCGTGTTTTGAGTGAAATTTACGCAATAACTCTCGATAATTGACTTTACTTATATTTCGCAATGAGTGTGGTGATTCATAGAACTTATTAATTCAGTTCGTGAATATTACTGAACACTTTCGAGTCGGACATTTCGATCTCGTCACCCATGTCTTTATTTTTTAACTATGATTAGCATCAATTCGTGTTAGTGTATTAGTCTCGTGTCAACAAATACACTTCGTAAGATTGCATCAATCAACTTTCGGGACGACGATTCAAACATTTTATTACCAGTGACAACATTGAGACATTTCGTTTACACCTTTTAACTAATTTAATTATTTGTCGTGTCAGTAAAAAGTTCGGTCATTCAAAATGTCTAAAACACAAGCTGAGCTATGCCTTCTCGAGCAAGTAAAACTTGCTAGTCGAATAAAAAATTCGTTCCAATCAGTTCCTACAGTACACACGCGCGGTATGCTCCGGGCACGATTAGAGACGCTCGAAGCAAATTACTTGAAGTTCCAGCAACAGCATGTTGAGTTGTTGAAAGCGCCTTTGGAGGGAGAAGTCACATATTTTAAGGATGACATCTTCACCCAAACAGAAGAATGGTATCAAGTTGCTAAGGGCAAATTCTTCGATGCAATCGACGCTCTTGCCTCCGTGCAGGCCTCTAACTCTTCAACAAGCGTTAATCAGCATGTCTCATCATCTTCTTCAAGGTCGTTTCCAAAAATTACCTTACCAACGTTCTCTGGGAATTATACCGAGTGGTCGAATTTTTCGGACTTATTTAAATCACTGATAGCTGATAATACAGAAATCGCGGATGTTGTTAAATTACATCATTTAAAAACAAATTTAACAGGAGAGCCGGCTCAGCTCCTTAAAAACATTCCGGTTACAAACGAAAATTATAAGCGTGCGTGGGATTTGTTAGTCAAACGTTATGAGAATAAGAGAATATTGATCAATTCTCACTTGTCTATTCTCTTTTCGTTAAAGCCTCTAAAGTCGGAATCAGCTTCGAATTTGAAGGATCTAGTCAATACTGCTGAAGAAAACCTAGAGGCTCTCAACGCGCTTAAATGTCCAGTCGAACATTGGTCTCATTTCTTAGTCTTTCATCTTACCAACTTACTGGACTCACAAACTCGACGTGACTGGGAAACATCACTAGGTGATACGACAGAGTCTCCTTCTTATCATTCCTTGCACACATTTCTTGATGGCAAGGTTCGCACATTGGAGATTCTTGAAGGGAATCCAGCTAACTTAAAGGATTCTTCGAATTCAAAGTCAAATGACAAATCGCAGGCATTAAAGTATGGTAAAGGAAACCGCGGGTCGAACAAGAGTTCTGCATCATCATCTCACCTTTCAGCAGATCAGACTCAGAATTTTCATCAAGTTCGAAAATGTTTCGGTTGTGGGCAAGCACACTTCTTGATGTATTGCGCTCAATTTAGAGCGATGAATGCAATACAACGAAAGGAATTCGCGGCTAAAAGGAAACTTTGCCTCAACTGTTTGCGTCAACATTCAACAAGCGAATGTCCTTCATCAAGAACGTGTCGATTATGTGATCAGAAACATCACACCATGCTTCATCAAGATGCGACGACATCGAACATCACTCATCAGTCACCTTCAACTCAAGGAGAAGATCGTGCATTGTCCAGCGTTCATCATCTCAGCATTCATCATGTCACTCGACCTAGAGCGAAAGGTCTATTACCTACAGCTTTTATCAAGGTCAAGTCAATTTGTGGTGCTTCAGTGTTTGTGCGTGCACTTCTTGATCAGGGTTCTGAAGTGTCTCTCGTATCTGAGTCTCTCGCACAACGACTCAAGCTCGCGCGTTCAAGTTGTGAATTAGGTTTGCTAACTATCAGTGCAGGACGTCCCACACCAACTCACGGTGCAGTGTCGTGTATTCTTACGCCACGTTTCGAATCCGACTTCGAGTATCCATTGGACGCGCTCGTGCTTCCGCGTCTTACTCCATACCGCCCACGTTTCGAAAAGGGCAATGGAAGTTGGTCTCATCTTTTAGGTTTAAATCTAGCCGACCCAGATTTCGGAAACTCAAGAGTGATCGACGTGATCATTGGAGCAGACGTTTGTCCTTATCTGCTTCTTCCAAACATACGGAAAGGTCCCTTCAACGCTCCTGTTGCTCAGGAAACATACTTCGGTTGGACCTTATCTGGGAAAACTACAGGAGATTCTTTACCTAAATCAACTGAAGAGCCTTCTTCAGTACTAGGAATGCATGTTTTTGTGCAAAACACCGTAGCCTTTGACCTTCAAAGGTTTTGGGACGAACAAGAGGTTCCATCAAAGTCTATACTGACGTATGAAGAACAGGAATGTGAGGATTTCTTCGTGTCAACTCATTCACGCACTCCTCAAGGACGCTATGTTGTTCGTCTTCCTATGAAGAAAGATATTTCATCATTTGGCAATTCTTTTCGGCCAGCCTTCCGGATGCTTCAGCGCATGGAACGTCGCCTCGCGAGCTATGCTTCCTTCTTTAGAGCCTATGAGGAATTTCTCAAGGAATACGAAAGTCTTGGCCACATGGTGCCTGACACTGAGTCTTATATTCGTCGTGACTCTTCTCGCTCCTTCCACCTTCCACATCACGGGGTATTGCGTGAATCAAGCACTACTACTAAGTTGAGAGTCGTCTTCAATGGATCTCAGAAGACTGAAGCTGGAATTTCGCTCAATGATTGCTTGCACACTGGAGCCACACTTCTCCCAAATCTACTCGACATTTTGCTTCGTTGGAGGTGTTTTCGTATAGCTCTCTGTGCTGACGTAGAGAAAATGTACCGACAAATCCAGGTACACCGAGACGATCAGGATCTTCAACTTATCCTGTGGAGAAAATCGCCAAATGATTTAGTTCAAACGTTTCGTCTCACCACAGTTACTTACGGTTTGTCTTGTGCTCCTTTTCTTGCACTCCGTTGCATTCAACAACTCGCCCTTGATGAGGGTGAAAATTATCCAAAAGCAGCTGAAGTTGTACGTCGAGGGACATACGTGGACGACGTAATCACAGGTGCAGATAACTTCGAGGAGGCAATTTCTTTACAGAATCAATTACATGGACTTTTCACAGCGGGCGGCTTTCCTCTTCGCAAGTGGATGTCAAGTGATTCTGATCTACTAGGGAAAATTCCAGACGAACTTCGAGCTTCGTCTCAGCCTCTGTCCTTGGAATTCCAGCAATCGTTTCATATGCTGGGCCTCTCTTGGAATCCTCAACGAGATGTGATAACTTTCGATGTCCAATTACCAGCCTGTCCAGATGTCATCACTAAACGTAGCGTTTTGAGTCAGATAGCTCAACTGTTCGATCCGCTAGGTTGGTTGAGTCCAGTTGTCATAACAGCTAAGATACTTATTCAAACTCTCTGGCTTTTAAAGATCTCCTGGGACGATCCTCTTCCGAACGAGGTTCGCCAACGCTGGCTTGCATATCAAGACGGTCTTCGTAACATATCCTCAATCGAAGTACCTCGTTGGATAAAATTCAGTTCATCTTCTGGTTCCTGTGAACTGCATGGATTTTCCGATGCTTCGGAGAGAGCCTTCGCCGCAGCAGTTTATCTTCTTGTGACCTCTGATTCTGATACGAAGTCAGTTTCACTGTTGATTTCGAAAACTAAGGTCGCTCCCTTGAAACAGGTATCACTACCACGCTTAGAACTGTGTGGAGCAGTTCTTCTCGTTCGACTTGTGCATCACGTTCAGCAAACACTTTTGTTGGATGTTCCTATTCATCTATGGTGTGATTCAACAGTCACGCTGGCCTGGATTCACGGACACCCCACAAAATGGAAGACCTTCATAGCCAATAGAGTTTCAGAAATCCAAACTACACTACCATCAGCAATTTGGCATCACGTTTCATCATCAAGTAACCCTGCTGATTGTGCTTCAAGAGGTCTCTCTGCCAAGGAGCTATCATCATTTTCTCTTTGGTGGCAAGGCCCAAATTGGTTGCTGTTTCCAGATCTTTGGCCAAGAATTCCATCATCAATTAATCCTGAAGTGGATTTAGAAGAGCGAACATTAAAAGTTCATACTTCTAGTTGTGTTCCAGTTATGTGGGTGCTTCTCCATCGCTACTCTTCTTTGGATAAACTTCTACGAGCGACTGCCTGGTTACAACGATTTATCCAATATTATTTTCAGCAATGTTCAAAGTCATCATTCCTTTCACCTTCAGAACTTAAGCAAGCTCGCCTAGATTGGATTCGACACGAACAACAGTTCTATTTTGAAGCAGACATCAAGGCTCTATCGTCAGGAAGGTTTCTTCCTTCTAAGAGCAAGTTAGGCCGTTTAACACCTTATTTAGATTCCCAACAACTGCTTCGTGTGGGAGGTAGGTTGAAGAATTCAGCCTTGGATCCTGAGTAGATAAGTAAGGCCGGTTCTGGACCAAGATTCCTACCTTGCCGACATCGAGAAGATTCTAGCTGTAGTGGTTCGTGTCCGTGCTAAATTTTTCTTGAAAGTGGTTCATGTCCGTGCTAAGCTTCTAGAACATTCTCGAGGGTCCTGATGACGTCATCATGCATTCCTACCTTACCGACATTGATACAAGAGGGGTACTGGACCTACTTTACAGGCATCGAGAACATTCAACATTCCTTGATGATGACGTCACAGTAATGTTGCGCAATTGTGCCAGCTAAATTCATGTAACAACAGGTTCAAGATTATTTCTTATCTCAAGAATTTGTCGTGTAAATACTTTCAAGGTTACATTTTTGCTTTGTTCTGGCAATTTCTACTGCGTAATATAGTTATTGCAAGAAAAACAAGGATGATTTATCGCGTTTCTAACTCAAAAAGTAAGACGGACGCGTTACAAGGCGGGTTCTAAGCCACGGTTTCTAAGCCACTTTTACAAGATGGGTTCTAAGCCACGGGTTCTAAATCACTTGTACAAGACGGACTCTGGATATGTATTCTCGGAGGGTCCTGGTGATATCATAGAATAATATTGCACAATTCTGAATTCATACAACAACAGGTTCAAGGTTATTTCTTATCTCAAGCATTTTTCGCGTAAATACTTTCAAGGTTACATTTTGCGTTGCAAAAAAGAATTATATCCCAAACATATCGATTATAATGTAGAATCTTCTAGAATTTTTAAAGATAAAGAGGAAGATACAATTAAAATTAAAATTAAAAAATATTTGAATAATATAGTTAAGAGATTGTCTACAGGAATAAAGCATTTCTTATGGTAGGTCATATGTTCAGAATTATTATCGCTTCATTCCGGCATCGAGTAGCGAGCGAGGACTAGAGAGATAACGTCCAGACTTGTTTTAGACGTTTTGATTTCAGAAGCAGCATTTATGCATCGGCAGTCTCAAGCTGCACACGTTTCATTAGACTCTGCTTTCGTTCTCTAGAGATCAGTTCTTTTTACTGCTCGCAAAAGTTCGCTTTCTTAGTCGACCCGCACAGTTTGATATTCATTCTTTTGCCATATGCTAGGTCCAGTCAACCTCTCGATGTGTTACATGAAATAAGATACTGCAAAACAATTTCGAGACTCAAGAGAGATAATACAGCGTGCATTTTATTCCAAGCTTTTTCACACGTGCTTTAACTTATATATATTAAGAGTGCACTGTCCGAGACTTATCGCTTCTTAACGACACATGATATGATGTCACATAACTTTTTTATTCACAGATATATGCTCGTTTTTCATCATCTTTTTCATCTCTTATTTAGGAAGGGCAGTTTTGCCTATTACACGTTGAAGATTTAAATTTATAAGAAAAATAACCTAAATACAAAGCAAATATTTTGAAATTTTCAAACATCCACTAAAGCTACTGTATAATATAGTTTTATAGAAATCGAGGATGATTTATTGCTTTCCAGCTAAATAATTTTAATTCTGCGGTCAAATTTTTTTCTACAATGTTGAATCGTTTTGGAACTTTGAAATAAAGAGGTAGATATATTTACTATCAGAAACCATAAAAACCTACCTTACCGATATTCTACAGCTGTAGTGCTTAGTTTCTAGAATATTCTTAATAACATCATCAACTTATACTGCGAAATTTCTGGAAAGAATTTTCGTAAACAAGTTCAAGGTTATTCTAATGACACATTGCATTTTGCGTTGCAAAAAATTATATTCCAAACGTGTTGATTATAATGTAGAATCTTCCAGAACTTTGTTGCATCATATGATGCAATATCTGGCAACATTGTGCAAAAGTCTCCAGAAAAATGGTAGAGGGGGTAAGCGTCTATAAAAAGAGCTATGTGCTTAGTTTCTAGAATATTCCTGATGACATCATCAAACTATACTGCGCCATTTTTCGTAAACAAGTTCAAGGTTATTTTCAATGACACATTACATTTTGCGTTGCAAAAAATTATATCCCAACGTGTTGATTATAATGTAGAATCTTCTAGAACTCAAGGATAAAGAGGAAGATAAAAAAATTAAAATTAAAAAATATTTCAAGCCAATCGAATAATATAGGTAAAAGAGTATCTAAAGGAATAAAGCATTTCTTCGAGTAAGGTCATATGCTCAGGATTCTTATTGCTTTATTCTAGTATCGAGTAGCGAGCGAGGACTCGAGATAATGTTCAGATGTGTTTAAACGTTTTGATTTTAGAAAACATTTGATGCACTGACCGTGTCTGCATAAATTTCATTAGTCCCTGTTTTCGTTCTCTAGAGATCACTTGTTTTTACTGCTCATAAAAGTTTGATTCCATAGTCAACCCACAACGTTTGATAAATAATCATTCTTTTGTCATATGCTAGGTCCGTCAACCTCTCGACGTGTTACATGAAATAAGATACTGCAAACAATTTCGAGGCTCGAAAGAGAGATAATACAGAATGCATTTTATTCCAGGCTTACTCAGTTATTTGGAAAGGCTAGTTTTGCCTAATACACGTTGAAAATTAAAAATAAATGTATAAAAAACAAGCTAAATACAAAATAAATATAATCAAATATTTCGAAATTTTCAATCATAAATCAGATGGGTAAAGCTGGGTTCTGAAGCAAAAAGTAAGATGGAGTCTGGATACGCATTAAAAGACGGACTTTGGATCTCACTTTTGAACCACTTTTACAAGACGGACTCTGAATATATATTCTAAGAGGGTCCTGATGACATCAAAGAATAATATTGCGCAATTCTGAATTCATACAGCTTCAAGGTTATTTCTTATCTAAAGAATGTCGCGTAGATACTTTTAAGGTTATATTTTGCATTGTCCTGACAATTTATACAGCGTCATATAGTTATTGCAAGAAAAACAAGGATGATTTATTGCTTCCTTATAGATAACATATTCAACTAAAAATTCCTGTCTTTATTTAGTGTGCAAATAATTCGTGAAAACCATTCTGCAGTCTAGAAAAACTTCTAGAACTTTAAGATATATTATTAGAGAACATTTTACAGTTAAAGTGGTTCATGTCCGTGCTAAGTTTCTGAAATATTTTGATAACATCATCCTGAATTCCTACCTTACCAACATTGATACAAGAGAGGTACTGAACCAGGGAGACAGAACCACTTTTTCACGAGAGGGCTACTGAGCCAAATCTATGTATTTAGATGCAAGATATTGGACCGCTAATACAAGAGGGTTACTAAGTCACTTTTCCAAAAGGAAGGTGCATCTCTACTTTACCGACATCAAGACCATTCCACAGATGGTCACAAAATAATATTGCGCAATTGTAAGTGCCAAATTTGTCTAAGCAGCTTTTCTAGAAAAAGTTTCAAAAAAACATTCTACATGTAGTTTCATAATAATAATAATCTGAGGATATATAATAATGCATAATTATTCAATGTGTGTTCGGTTTATTGGAAGAGCTTGCTGAATGGACACTACTGAAAGGCAGTTGAATTAATGTATATATTAAAAGAATAGTGGTTTGTTCGATAATGGCTTTTCAGTGAAAATTGTATGATCAATGAAATAATATTCATATTTGAAAATCTTCAGGATATGTAAGGAAGATTAATAGCAGAGATGGTAATACATATATGTATAGAGGAGAATTCTGATTTATGAATACAAATGCATATATTGCTTTCCACGAAAGAAAAAGGAGAAGGAACTCATTTTTTAAAAATATTTTACTCTTATTATATCATACGTAACAATAAAAATGATGAATATACCATAGAAAAAGTATAAATCCAACCAAGACAAAGAAGCATCCAAATAAGTGCTGAAACGAGAGCTGATATGACAATTTGGAGGAGTTAGGTGAATGTTTATTACAACAGAAACGAAGTTTTTCTATTCAAACTAATATTTATGACATCATCTCATTGGTTTAAACATAAACGTCAATGAGTTTTAAATAAAGAAGAAGCTGTTTCAAGAAAGTCCACGAAACACCTTCTTATGATGAAGAAAAGAAAGGATAAATAATAATATGAGTGAAGTATGTGCAAGAGAGAACCATGTGATATAATTTACTTATAAGCTATAGACTAAATTAATTTTTATATTCTAAAAAATCAACTCCCAATAAAGTGACAGCAAGGTATGAAGCATGTGTGTATGTGTAAGCTAGAGAGAGAGAAAGAGAGAGAGAGAGAGAGAGAGAGAGAGAGAGAGAGAGAGAGAGCTATGTATTGCAAAAAAAAAATAATTTTGTAACATTTGCAAGATTTCAGACGGCTTTGTGATTGAGCGACTCAAAAAAATAATCATAAATCTCACAGCATGCCTCTGCAAATGAATCAAACCATATACAAATTTTGCATGAATCTTGAAAAATACCAACAGATTCTTAAGAGACCTTATTACATCCAGTGGATCACAGTGAGAGATTTAGAATCTTAAATCGATATAACTCAGATCTCACATAATCTATTAGCAATTAATACCTGGCAGCCACGTAATAATTTTTTAATAATATTGATTAAACTATTTTGGGATGAAAAAAACATATAATTCGAATGCTCTTGTTAGAATTTATAAAATCAGCTACATAAATATTATAATGAACTGTGAGAAACGTTGAAATCATCTTTCGCATAATAGAGTAATCTGCTAAGAAGATTCAATTTACTTACTTGAAACATTGAAATAAAGTACCATGAATGATGAAATAAATTCAGCAACATTAAAATCTAATGCAAGAATACTGCGAATCAAACATTAAAAAATAATACAATGATCTAGTGATAACATGAACACCTACTTTCTAGAACTCTTAAATCAACATTTAGTGATATAGAAATTTAATTGAATAATACTAAAAATGCTGAATAAAGTATTGATTACGTATATTAAATAAATCCATGTAAAGTGACAAGTATTTCTGGTTAACAGAATAATGGATATACAGTTGATTCAACTGTTCCAACTTAGTAGACGAAACTTTGTTTCACTGAAACGGGAACCTGAGGTTATCAAAGATTATCATAGAGTGCGCCACCACAGGATATGCTGCTTTTTCTTGTAGTTGTAATCACGATTTCCCTGTTGAATCTTGATTTATCCTAAATCAAGTTAAATAAACTATTAAAATGTATGTGGAAGAATAGAGGACGAGAAGGATGAGCATGATGAGGATACGATAAAGAATAGAGAGTGAGGAGGAGGAGGAGGTGGAGGAAGAGGAGTTGGAGGAAGAGGAGGAGGAGGAGGAGGATACTATAAATATTACAATTAAGTCAAGTAGGTACTGAAAATATTAGATTCAATGATTATATACTCAAAATCGTCTGTTAGAGAGTTGAAAAGCTGTGTTGACCTTCCTACACTTTCTTCTTGAAAAATTTGTGTGTATATGTGGCATTTGAATGTAAAATAAAGGAGCACATAGCCTTCCAAATAACAAGAAAAAAAAAACACTAAGGAAACTGTAGGTAATGCCTTGTTCCTGCATACTAGATGTATCGCCACTCTCGGTGCTGCCCTCTGTGCTGAGCTTGATAAATGACTATTCTCATATAATATTGACTTTATGTAAAAATCAATGATATTAAAATCTGCTTTTATATAAAAAATTTAAATTATTATTTTCTTAGAACCAGCATTTAATTGTGGTTAAATAAATTCAGTTAAACAGATAAGGATTTCAAGTAAACAGAATCATGAACATACTGTTGATTCATCTATGTCAACTTATTAAACGAAAACTTAGTTTCATTAACAATGGGTCTTGGGTTAATAAAGATTATGTTAGAGTGCACCACTATAGGGTACGCTGCTTTTCTCATAGTTGTAACCACGTTTCTCCTGTTGAATCTTAAATTATCCAGAATTGAATAAACTATTAAAGCGTGGAAGGAGGGGGCGGAATTGAGGAGGAGGGCAGAGGAGGAGGTGGGTATGATAATGATGTAGTTAAGGCAAGTAGGGACTGAAAATATTAGATTCAATGATTATATATGCACTAATCTTCTGTTATAGATGTTTTATAAGCTGGTATCCTAAAAACTACAATGAATTCAGGTGAGATAATAAAGAAAAACACACATAAATTTCAAATTAGATTCATTTATTCAACCTATTTCATTATA
>CAKNYM010052269.1:71640-145273 GCA_932195095.1 Andricus curvator
TATATATATATATATATATATATATATATATATAAATATAGTTTTATTATTATTATAATGAAATAGGTTGAATAAATGAATCTAATTTGAAATTTATGTGTGTTTTTCTTTATTATCTCACCTGAATTCATTGTAGTTTTTAGGATACCAGCTTATAAAACATCTATAACAGAAGATTAGTGCATATATAATCATTGAATCTAATATTTTCAGTCCCTACTTGCCTTAACTACATCATTATCATACCCACCTCCTCCTCTGCCCTCCTCCTCAATTCCGCCCCCTCCTTCCACGCTTTAATAGTTTATTCAATTCTGGATAATTTAAGATTCAACAGGAGAAACGTGGTTACAACTATGAGAAAAGCAGCGTACCCTATAGTGGTGCACTCTAACATAATCTTTATTAACCCAAGACCCATTGTTAATGAAACTAAGTTTTCGTTTAATAAGTTGACATAGATGAATCAACAGTATGTTCATGATTCTGTTTACTTGAAATCCTTATCTGTTTAACTGAATTTATTTAACCACAATTAAATGCTGGTTCTAAGAAAATAATAATTTAAATTTTTTATATAAAAGCAGATTTTAATATCATTGATTTTTACATAAAGTCAATATTATATGAGAATAGTCATTTATCAAGCTCAGCACAGAGGGCAGCACCGAGAGTGGCGATACATCTAGTATGCAGGAACAAGGCATTACCTACAGTTTCCTTAGTGTTTTTTTTTTCTTGTTATTTGGAAGGCTATGTGCTCCTTTATTTTACATTCAAATGCCACATATACACACAAATTTTTCAAGAAGAAAGTGTAGGAAGGTCAACACAGCTTTTCAACTCTCTAACAGACGATTTTGAGTATATAATCATTGAATCTAATATTTTCAGTACCTACTTGACTTAATTGTAATATTTATAGTATCCTCCTCCTCCTCCTCCTCTTCCTCCAACTCCTCTTCCTCCACCTCCTCCTCCTCCTCACTCTCTATTCTTTATCGTATCCTCATCATGCTCATCCTTCTCGTCCTCTATTCTTCCACATACATTTTAATAGTTTATTTAACTTGATTTAGGATAAATCAAGATTCAACAGGGAAATCGTGATTACAACTACAAGAAAAAGCAGCATATCCTGTGGTGGCGCACTCTATGATAATCTTTGATAACCTCAGGTTCCCGTTTCAGTGAAACAAAGTTTCGTCTACTAAGTTGGAACAGTTGAATCAACTGTATATCCATTATTCTGTTAACCAGAAATACTTGTCACTTTACATGGATTTATTTAATATACGTAATCAATACTTTATTCAGCATTTTTAGTATTATTCAATTAAATTTCTATATCACTAAATGTTGATTTAAGAGTTCTAGAAAGTAGGTGTTCATGTTATCACTAGATCATTGTATTATTTTTTAATGTTTGATTCGCAGTATTCTTGCATTAGATTTTAATGTTGCTGAATTTATTTCATCATTCATGGTACTTTATTTCAATGTTTCAAGTAAGTAAATTGAATCTTCTTAGCAGATTACTCTATTATGCGAAAGATGATTTCAACGTTTCTCACAGTTCATTATAATATTTATGTAGCTGATTTTATAAATTCTAACAAGAGCATTCGAATTATATGTTTTTTTCATCCCAAAATAGTTTAATCAATATTATTAAAAAATTATTACGTGGCTGCCAGGTATTAATTGCTAATAGATTATGTGAGATCTGAGTTATATCGATTTAAGATTCTAAATCTCTCACTGTGATCCACTGGATGTAATAAGGTCTCTTAAGAATCTGTTGGTATTTTTCAAGATTCATGCAAAATTTGTATATGGTTTGATTCATTTGCAGAGGCATGCTGTGAGATTTATGATTATTTTTTTGAGTCGCTCAATCACAAAGCCGTCTGAAATCTTGCAAATGTTACAAAATTATTTTTTTTTTGCAATACATAGCTCTCTCTCTCTCTCTCTCTCTCTCTTTCTCTCTCTCTAGCTTACACATACACACATGCTTCATACCTTGCTGTCACTTTATTGGGAGTTGATTTTTTAGAATATAAAAATTAATTTAGTCTATAGCTTATAAGTAAATTATATCACATGGTTCTCTCTTGCACATACTTCACTCATATTATTATTTATCCTTTCTTTTCTTCATCATAAGAAGGTGTTTCGTGGACTTTCTTGAAACAGCTTCTTCTTTATTTAAAACTCATTGACGTTTATGTTTAAACCAATGAGATGATGTCATAAATATTAGTTTGAATAGAAAAACTTCGTTTCTGTTGTAATAAACATTCACCTAACTCCTCCAAATTGTCATATCAGCTCTCGTTTCAGCACTTATTTGGATGCTTCTTTGTCTTGGTTGGATTTATACTTTTTCTATGGTATATTCATCATTTTTATTGTTACGTATGATATAATAAGAGTAAAATATTTTTAAAAAATGAGTTCCTTCTCCTTTTTCTTTCGTGGAAAGCAATATATGCATTTGTATTCATAAATCAGAATTCTCCTCTATACATATATGTATTACCATCTCTGCTATTAATCTTCCTTACATATCCTGAAGATTTTCAAATATGAATATTATTTCATTGATCATACAATTTTCACTGAAAAGCCATTATCGAACAAACCACTATTCTTTTAATATATACATTAATTCAACTGTCTTTCAGTAGTGTCCATTCAGCAAGCTCTTCCAATAAACCGAACACACATTGAATAATTATGCATTATTATATATCCTCAGATTATTATTATTATGAAACTACATGTAGAATGTTTTTTTGAAACTTTTTCTAGAAAAGCTGCTTAGACAAATTTGGCACTTACAATTGCGCAATATTATTTTGTGACCATCTGTGGAATGGTCTTGATGTCGGTAAAGTAGAGATGCACCTTCCTTTTGGAAAAGTGACTTAGTAACCCTCTTGTATTAGCGGTCCAATATCTTGCATCTAAATACATAGATTTGGCTCAGTAGCCCTCTCGTGAAAAAGTGGTTCTGTCTCCCTGGTTCAGTACCTCTCTTGTATCAATGTTGGTAAGGTAGGAATTCAGGATGATGTTATCAAAATATTTCAGAAACTTAGCACGGACATGAACCACTTTAACTGTAAAATGTTCTCTAATAATATATCTTAAAGTTCTAGAAGTTTTTCTAGACTGCAGAATGGTTTTCACGAATTATTTGCACACTAAATAAAGACAGGAATTTTTAGTTGAATATGTTATCTATAAGGAAGCAATAAATCATCCTTGTTTTTCTTGCAATAACTATATGACGCTGTATAAATTGTCAGGACAATGCAAAATATAACCTTAAAAGTATCTACGCGACATTCTTTAGATAAGAAATAACCTTGAAGCTGTATGAATTCAGAATTGCGCAATATTATTCTTTGATGTCATCAGGACCCTCTTAGAATATATATTCAGAGTCCGTCTTGTAAAAGTGGTTCAAAAGTGAGATCCAAAGTCCGTCTTTTAATGCGTATCCAGACTCCATCTTACTTTTTGCTTCAGAACCCAGCTTTACCCATCTGATTTATGATTGAAAATTTCGAAATATTTGATTATATTTATTTTGTATTTAGCTTGTTTTTTATACATTTATTTTTAATTTTCAACGTGTATTAGGCAAAACTAGCCTTTCCAAATAACTGAGTAAGCCTGGAATAAAATGCATTCTGTATTATCTCTCTTTCGAGCCTCGAAATTGTTTGCAGTATCTTATTTCATGTAACACGTCGAGAGGTTGACGGACCTAGCATATGACAAAAGAATGATTATTTATCAAACGTTGTGGGTTGACTATGGAATCAAACTTTTATGAGCAGTAAAAACAAGTGATCTCTAGAGAACGAAAACAGGGACTAATGAAATTTATGCAGACACGGTCAGTGCATCAAATGTTTTCTAAAATCAAAACGTTTAAACACATCTGAACATTATCTCGAGTCCTCGCTCGCTACTCGATACTAGAATAAAGCAATAAGAATCCTGAGCATATGACCTTACTCGAAGAAATGCTTTATTCCTTTAGATACTCTTTTACCTATATTATTCGATTGGCTTGAAATATTTTTTAATTTTAATTTTTTTATCTTCCTCTTTATCCTTGAGTTCTAGAAGATTCTACATTATAATCAACACGTTGGGATATAATTTTTTGCAACGCAAAATGTAATGTGTCATTGAAAATAACCTTGAACTTGTTTACGAAAAATGGCGCAGTATAGTTTGATGATGTCATCAGGAATATTCTAGAAACTAAGCACATAGCTCTTTTTATAGACGCTTACCCCCTCTACCATTTTTCTGGAGACTTTTGCACAATGTTGCCAGATATTGCATCATATGATGCAACAAAGTTCTGGAAGATTCTACATTATAATCAACACGTTTGGAATATAATTTTTTGCAACGCAAAATGCAATGTGTCATTAGAATAACCTTGAACTTGTTTACGAAAATTCTTTCCAGAAATTTCGCAGTATAAGTTGATGATGTTATTAAGAATATTCTAGAAACTAAGCACTACAGCTGTAGAATATCGGTAAGGTAGGTTTTTATGGTTTCTGATAGTAAATATATCTACCTCTTTATTTCAAAGTTCCAAAACGATTCAACATTGTAGAAAAAAATTTGACCGCAGAATTAAAATTATTTAGCTGGAAAGCAATAAATCATCCTCGATTTCTATAAAACTATATTATACAGTAGCTTTAGTGGATGTTTGAAAATTTCAAAATATTTGCTTTGTATTTAGGTTATTTTTCTTATAAATTTAAATCTTCAACGTGTAATAGGCAAAACTGCCCTTCCTAAATAAGAGATGAAAAAGATGATGAAAAACGAGCATATATCTGTGAATAAAAAAGTTATGTGACATCATATCATGTGTCGTTAAGAAGCGATAAGTCTCGGACAGTGCACTCTTAATATATATAAGTTAAAGCACGTGTGAAAAAGCTTGGAATAAAATGCACGCTGTATTATCTCTCTTGAGTCTCGAAATTGTTTTGCAGTATCTTATTTCATGTAACACATCGAGAGGTTGACTGGACCTAGCATATGGCAAAAGAATGAATATCAAACTGTGCGGGTCGACTAAGAAAGCGAACTTTTGCGAGCAGTAAAAAGAACTGATCTCTAGAGAACGAAAGCAGAGTCTAATGAAACGTGTGCAGCTTGAGACTGCCGATGCATAAATGCTGCTTCTGAAATCAAAACGTCTAAAACAAGTCTGGACGTTATCTCTCTAGTCCTCGCTCGCTACTCGATGCCGGAATGAAGCGATAATAATTCTGAACATATGACCTACCATAAGAAATGCTTTATTCCTGTAGACAATCTCTTAACTATATTATTCAAATATTTTTTAATTTTAATTTTAATTGTATCTTCCTCTTTATCTTTAAAAATTCTAGAAGATTCTACATTATAATCGATATGTTTGGGATATAATTCTTTTTTGCAACGCAAAATGTAACCTTGAAAGTATTTACGCGAAAAATGCTTGAGATAAGAAATAACCTTGAACCTGTTGTTGTATGAATTCAGAATTGTGCAATATTATTCTATGATATCACCAGGACCCTCCGAGAATACATATCCAGAGTCCGTCTTGTACAAGTGATTTAGAACCCGTGGCTTAGAACCCATCTTGTAAAAGTGGCTTAGAAACCGTGGCTTAGAACCCGCCTTGTAACGCGTCCGTCTTACTTTTTGAGTTAGAAACGCGATAAATCATCCTTGTTTTTCTTGCAATAACTATATTACGCAGTAGAAATTGCCAGAACAAAGCAAAAATGTAACCTTGAAAGTATTTACACGACAAATTCTTGAGATAAGAAATAATCTTGAACCTGTTGTTACATGAATTTAGCTGGCACAATTGCGCAACATTACTGTGACGTCATCATCAAGGAATGTTGAATGTTCTCGATGCCTGTAAAGTAGGTCCAGTACCCCTCTTGTATCAATGTCGGTAAGGTAGGAATGCATGATGACGTCATCAGGACCCTCGAGAATGTTCTAGAAGCTTAGCACGGACATGAACCACTTTCAAGAAAAATTTAGCACGGACACGAACCACTACAGCTAGAATCTTCTCGATGTCGGTAAGGTAGGAATCTTGGTCCAGAACCGGCCTTACTTATCTACTATCCTGATGAGAAACATCCTCTCATTCTCAGCTCTGAATCAACGCTGACGACTCTTCTTATTGATCATCATCATCGGCGTTGTCTTCATGGTGGTGTCCAGCTCACTCTCGGAACCTTGAGGCAAACGTACTGGATTCTACGTGGTCGATCGGTCGTGAGGGCCTTTATTCATCGATGTTTACCATGCCTACGACATCGAGCAGTAAAGCCTCAACAATTGATGGCAGACCTTCCAGCAATTCGCTCTACTCCCAGTCGACCGTTTCTACATACTGGAGTCGATTATGCTGGACCCGTTTACTTGCGAACAACTAAGGGTCGTGGTTATCGATCATATAAGGGCTACATCGCAGTCTTCGTTTGCTGCTCAACTCGAGCTGTCCATTTGGAAGCTGTCTCAGACTATACGGCTGATGCCTTTCTAGCTGCCTACTACAGATTCATTTCTCGACGTGGAATTTGTGCTACCTTGACCAGCGATCAAGGTACAAACTTCGTTGGAGCAGACCTCAAACTTAGAGCGATGTTTTCAGCAGCTTCAAAGGAGTCAACCCTTTTAGCTTCAAGTCTTGCTTCGTATGGCACAGAGTGGCGATTTAATCCACCAGGTGCGCCGCACTTTGGGGGAATTTGGGAAGCGGCAGTGAAGTCAGCGAAACACCATCTTCGACGAGTCATCGGAGATACAACCCTTACATACGAAGAAATGAGCACATTTCTGGTTCAAGTAGAGGCCTGTTTAAATTCAAGACCTCTTCCATCCATTTCCGATGATCCTGATGATCTTACGGCTCTTACGCCAGGTCATTTTTTGATTGGAGAATCTCTCAACAATATTCCTGAGCCAAGTTACATTGACATTGCCTCGAACCGCTTATCTCGATGGCAATTATTACAATAAATGCGTCAGCATTTCTGGCAACGTTGGTCCTCGGATTACCTGAAAGAGCTTCAACCTCGTTCGAAGTGGAGGACTCCTTATCCATCACTTGAAGTTGGTGACCTCGCATTTATCCGTGATGAAAATTCACCACCCACAAAGTGGCCTTTAGGTCGCGTTGTTGAGCTTCATCCCGGTTCTGATGGTCATGTGCGCGTTGTGTCTCTCCGCACTGCGAGTGGTTTGTTTAAACGCCCTATAGTAAAATTGCGTCTTTTACCAAGGGCGAAGGAAAATGTTTAGATCTCGTCTTAAAGTGCCGTGTACTTTCTTTTTGGCAGTGTTAGTTGAATGTTTAAATTTATTTATTTCTGTCTTGTTCCGTTAATGACAGTTTTAACTACTTATTTATCAGATCGTCGTTCAAAATTTGTAATCAGTTTTCTTCTTAAAATTTTTAATTTTTATTGTCATTATCAATTTATTATTATTTTTTGGAATGAACTGTGTGAATCTTTTTTTAATTTTGTCCCAACAAAGCGGGCGGAATGTTCGGAATTGACTGATATAATATATTAAGAGCATTGTTTTATTCTAATTTCACTTACATCGACTTTTCATTTTTAAACTTTAATTTCATATGTTTACATTTTAATGGAATTCTAAATTTTAAAGTGTTATCGATTTCTTCTTTTATCCTTATTCTGCTATCGTTGAGTCATATTCCTTCAATGTGTGAGAGCCTTTCGTACCTTTTGTAAGCGAATTTAGTCGTCGTCCGAACGTTAAATTGAGAACTTGTCTCGCGTTTCGGTAGACAAGTTCAAATTAAATGTATATCAATTTTAGAAATTATTTAAAAATAGACAAGTTCGAATTTTAGAGCAATTTTGTTAACATTAAAATAATTCAGTTTTATTATTTATTCTCAGTGACCTGTCCTTTAATGTACTTATCATCAAGAAGGTTTATAAACATTGCATCGTTTTTTATCACATAAACTTCTCTCACTCGCGAACACATGGAATTCACAACGGTCATGCCACGCTGAAAAAACCAGTTCTCGTCAGATCACTGAAGTTAAGCAGCGTTGGGCGCGGTTAGTACTTGGATGGGTGACCATTGGAGAATACTGTGTGCTGTTGGCATATTATGGGTCTGGTGAGCCCAAACTTGTAGTTATTTATAACTACAAGAAAACTATCCACCTAGAAACACTACCCGAATCGGGTAGTGTCACGCCTACCCTGAAAGGGAATTGGCTTAATGGTATACATACATACATACACGGAATTCACAGAATTCGAAGAATTCGCGGAACTTACGGAATTCGAGGAATTCACAAAATTCACAGAATTCGCGGAATTCACGGAATTCATAGTATTCAAGGAATTCAAAGATTTCACGGAATTAAAGGAAATCACGGAATTGGCAGAATTCATAGAATTCACGGAATTAATGAAATTCACGGAATTCATGGAATTCAAGGAATTGATGGAATTCCCGGAATTTACAGAATTCACGCAATCTAAGGAATTTACGAAATTCAAGGAATTCACAAATTCAAAGAATTCACGAAATTCAAGGAATTCGTGGTATTCAATGAATATGTGGAATTCAAGGAATTCATGGAATTCATGGATTTTGATGAATTCACGGAATTCATGAAATTAAAAAAATTCGTTCGATTCATGGTATTCATTGAATTCGCAGAATTCAAGGAATTTACCAAATTTAATGAATTCAGAGAATTCAAAGAATTCATGAAGAATTCAAAGAATTCAAAGTTCACTAAATTCGCGGAATTCAAGGAATTCATGGAACGTGAATACCGAGAATTCCGTAAATTCAGTGAATTAAATTAAATTCCGCGAATTCCATTAATTTCATTAATTCAGTGAATTTCGTAAATTCAATGAATTCCTTGAATTCCGTGACTTACTTGGATGGCACGAACTTCTTGAACACCTTGAATTCCATAAATTCCGTGACTTCCCCGAATTCGATCAATTCCGTGAATTCCTTGAATTCCATAAATTCCGTCAATTCCTTGAATTCCAAAAATTCCGTCAATTCTTTGAATTCCATATGCTGCGTGAATTCCGTAAATTCCATGAATTCCGTGAATTCAGTTAATTCCGCGAATTCCGTGAATACAGTCAATCCCGAGAATTTATTAAATTACATGAATTCCGTGAATTGTATGAATTCCGTGAGTTCCATGAATTCCATGAGTTCCATGAATTCCGTGAATCCCATTAATTCCGTGAATACCATGAATCCCTTGAATTCCAATAATTTCGTGAATTCAGCGAATTCCATGAATTTCATGAATTCGGTGAGTTCCATGATTTCACTGAATTTCATGAATTCCATGAATTCCGTGAATTCCATGAATTCCACGGACTCCGTGAATTCCATGAATTCCGTGATTTCTTCGAATTTCATGAATTCCGTGAATTCTATTAATTCCATGAATTCCGTGAATTCCGCGAATTCCATGAATTCTATAAATTCCGTGAATTCCATGAATTCTGTGAGTTCCATAAATTTAGTGAATTCCGCGAATTCCGTGAATTCCATAAATTTCGTGAATTTCATGAATTTGGTGAATTCTGTAAGTTCCATAAATTTAGTGAATTCTGCGAATTCCGTGAATTCTATGAATTTGGTGAATTCCATTATTTCCGCGAATTACATGAATTCCATAAATTTCGTGAATTCCTTTAGTTTAATGAATTCCGTGAATTCCTTTAGTTTAATGAATTCCGTGAATTCCTTGTGCACAATTTTCGATTTATAAACTCTACAATACATGTATTGGAATGCTCGACGGTGCTTCTTGATTTACAGCACTTACAATACATGTATGGCAATTTCGTCATACCAATACCGTGTTTGCAATTTCACCTGACGCTTGTATTGTAGAAGTGTTGGAGAATTCCAAACATTTTTAACAGTGTATATTTGGAAGGTCATTACTCGTGACCTATTGGGGGTAGGAATATATTTTTTTTTAACTTACGCAGAATTTAGTCCCCTTGAATTCATTCTGTGGGAAGTTTCTTTTGTGACAACCCGGAAACGAGCTATTTACAAAAAACTGAACTCTGGGCATTTACCTGTAAATTCAGGTCAAAATGGGTCACCTTCGGCAGGTGCTAACTCGCGATCTATTGCAGTTAGGACAATGTTTTTTTTTTTTAATTACATGTATTTATGTTTACTTTAATTCATCTGCTGGCCATTTTTAGATCTGGCGATCAAGATCCGAGCTACAGAGAAACCAAAAAAAACCTCAGATCCATTTAATTCCTCTATTTAATTGTTTAATTAATTTTGCTTACAATGTAGCACCAAGGAAATTACAAAGCACAAAATAGGATATTCCACAAATCTCGAAAAATACAGAAAATCATCCATTTCCGCTCGTACCAGGGAAATAAGAAACCACAATAAATTTTCCTTACATCTCGCGACTGAATAAAATACGAAAAGAGCCCTGTCTGCAAGAAACAATGGAAAGCGAAATAGTGACGGGCAAATCAACCCCGAGGAGTCTTTTTCTCGTTCAAGAAATTGGTTGCAATGGAAAATTAATAAAAGACTTTCCGGCTGGAACTACGTTTTTTTAAAGTTATAAACAGGTGCAAGAAATTCAATCACCGCTCTATACTTGGCGATGGCTTGGGAAACTCGGCTCGAGAAATTCCCTTTTTTTCACCTTTCGGTTCCTTCCTTTACTACCTTACTCTCTCCTTTCCTTACACAATTACTTTTTTTTTTTTTTTTTTTTTTTTTTCTTAAAAGCCTCTTTCGAGGCGGACCTATATATAATGCCAGCTACCGACCATTTCTTGGCCGACTTTCATTCGTATTCGCCTCGTTATTACATCGAAGAACCTCGTCGAAAGTTCGTCGACTTCAGCATATTGAGGGTATGCAAGATTATCCGATTAACCAGGGTTTTTCCTAGTTGCTCCAACTTATTCTATCGATGTTCTTTTATTTGTATTCTGACGAAATACGATTATGCTTTATAGGCGATTTATTCTGTTTTAAGTGGGTACAAATCCAGGTTGTCTACTCAAATCCTGGAAAAAATTCACTGACAATTCCAGGTTTTTTTCCAGGTATAATTTTTCATAGTACGGAGTCATTCATATATTTCGCATTTTTCAAAACAATCAAGACGGGATGTGTATACAGTTTCGCGAGTTTATTATAAATAATTTTTTTTTCAGTTTCTGAGGATTCAATTAATATCTTCAATTTAGAAAGCTTTGACAAATTGTATTAAAAGATATTCTTTAATATATTAGCGCCATGTATGTATACAATTAAGCCATTTCCCTTTCAGGGTAGGCGTGACACTACCCGATTCGGGTAGTGTTTCTAGGTGGATAGTTTTCTTGTAGTTATAAATAACTACAAGTGTGGGCTCACCACACCCACGATGTGCCAACAGCACTTAGCATTCTCGAATGGTCCCCCATCCAAGCACTAACCGCGTCCAACGCTGCTTAACTTCAGTGATCTGACGAGAACTGGGTTTAATTAATTAATTATTAATTAATTAATTTCTTGAATTTGCCTCTAAAGTCCATGAATTTTAATAATTATTCAAACAACAAATTTTTATTTGATCATATACTTAAAATTCGAGGCATATTTATTTAGGTAAAGTTAATCTGGGTAACAAATAGTTGAATTTCAACTAAAGAAGATACATTTTCAACCAAATAGTTGAATTTTGTACTAAAAAAAGATAAATTTTCAACCAAAAATGGAATTTTAACATTTTTGGTTCAAAGAAAACTAATTTTCAACCAAAAAAAAAAAACTAATTTAAAAAAAATAGTTACATTTTCAAACCAAATGATGAATTTTCAACTAAAATTATAAATCATCAGGTGGAATAGTGGAATTTTCAACTAAAAAGATACATTTTCAAAAAAAATGATGAATATATATCTGGAATCCTTGAATTTTTAACCAAAAAGATAAATTTTCCAACAAGATGATTAATTTTCCAATAAGAAAATTAAATTTCTACAAAAAAGACGATATTTGAACAAAATACACGAATTTTCAATGAAATAGTTGAATTTTCAACTAAAAAAGACATCTTTTCAACCAAATAGTTGAATTTGCAACTAAAAAAGACACATTTTCAACCACATAGTTGGATTTTGAACTAAAAAAGATAAATTTTCAACCAAAAATGAAATAGTTCAATTGTATGTAAAAAAAATTAATTTTTAACCAAACTAATGAATCTTCAACTAAAATTATGAATCTTCAACTGGAATAGTTGAATTTTAAACCAAAAAGATGAATTTTCAACTAAAATTATGAATCTTTAACTGGAATAGTTGAATTTAAAAAAAAACGATGAATTTTCAAAAAAGAAAATTAATTTCTATCAAAAAGACAAATTTTCAACTAAAAAGGAAATAATTTTATAACCAAAAACTGAATAGTTACATTTTTAATTAATAAAATTAATTTTCAACCAAAGAGATGAAATTTTAACTAAAATAATGGAATATTCAACTGTAATAGTTAAATTTTCAGTAAAAAAATTAATTTTCAGCCAAAGAAGAAACGAATTTTCAACAAAATAACTCAGTTCTTAACTAAAGAGATGAATTTTCAATTAAAATGATGAACCTTCAACCAAAAAAGTTAATTTTTAACAAGAGAATTTAAATTTTTTAACAAAAAAGTTTTGATTTTCAATCAAAAACAGTTTAATTTAACCAAAAAATATGATTTTTCAACATAGTAAGTTGAATTTTTAACTAAGAAAAATTTTTCTGTCAAGGGAAAGAAAATATTGCAAACAAACTGGTAAATTTTCAACAAAATACATGCAGTTTTAACGAGATACTTGAATTTTCAACTGAAAACGATCAATTTTTAACCAAAAATAGAATAGTTAAATTTGCAGTTAAAAAAATTAATTTCAAACCAAAATAAAACGAATTTTCAACAAAATAGTTAAATACAGTAATATAAAGCTACTTTTAAAAATGAAAAATCATTGTTATTGAATTTTATATTGCAATTAAAAAACAAAATTTAACAGGCTGGCGAAAAAATTCCCTGACTTTCAAAAAAAATTCCCTGACATTTCTAGGTTTTTCCAGGCATATGAAAATTCCCTGACAATTCCAGGTTTTCCAGGTTTTTCAGGTATGGTAAACACCCTGAAATCGTCCCTTATGTTATTTAATGGTGGGTATAAAGAATAAAGTTGAGAAATAAATTATGGGGAACGCATATGAAATAGCATGGCCGAAAAACTGACATTTTCCTGACCAATTTTTTATTTTTCCTAGCCATTAATACTCAAAGTTCAGCCCTTTAATCTTATAATATTTTTAACATAGAATATTTTTTATTTTATAAATGCAAGAAAAAAATTTCAGATTAGAGTTTCAAAATTATTTATTTCAACCAAAAAAGATTACTTTCCTACCATAAAAGGTGAATTTTCAATCCAAAAAGACGAATGTTCAACAAACAGTTGAATTTAATACCAAAAAGGATGCTTTTTTAACAAAATACTTGAATTATCAACAAAATAATTAAATTTTTAACAACATAGTTGCATTTTTAACCAAAGACTTAAATTTTCTGCATACAAAAATGTATTTTCACCCAATTATTTGAATTTTCAATCACAAAAGATTGAATTACAACAAAAATCAGTTGCATTTTCAACGAAAAAGATTAATTTACTATCAAAAGAGTTCAATTTACAAGTAAAAAGTTGAATTTACAAGGTAATAGGACAAATTTTAAAAAAAGTTGACTTTAAATCCGACAAGACAAATTTTCAACCAAAAAGTTAAGTAACAACCAAAAAAGATGGGATTTCTAAAAAAAAAGATAAATTTTTCCTCCAGAAGCACGAATCTTTTTCCAAAAAGACAAATATTCAACAAAACAGTTAAATTTTCAAGAAAATAATTATATTTTTAACATAATTGTTGATTTTTTAACCAAATAGTTTTTGAGAAAAAATTTCTTTTTCAACAAAGAAAATTCACTCTTCTATCGAAAAAGATGAAATTTCAATCCAGAATGACGAATGTTCAACAAAACAGTTGAATTTTGGACTAAAGAAGATGACGTACTAAAAGAATAATTGAATTTTCAACCTACAAAGATTAATATTTAACCAAACGGTCGAATTTCCAAAAGAAAAAGATTGAACCTTAACCAAAAAAACCATTGTAACAAAAAAAAAGAACTTTTTAGAAGACTGTGGAATTTTCAGCAAAAAAGTTCATTTTGTAGCAAAAAATTACATGTTCAAAAAAATAGTTGAATTTTTAACAAAATAATTAAATTTTCAATCTACAAAGATCAATTTTCTAACAAATGGTCGATTTATAAAACAATAAAGATAAACTTCAGCCAAAAACAGATATATTTTCAACCAGATAGTTAAATTTTCAAGTTAAGAAGATGAATTTTTTAGAAAACAGTTTAATGATTGGAAAAAAGAATTATTTTCAGCCAAGGAAGATGAGTTTTCAAGAAAGAAAGATGATATTCCTACTACTAAAAAGGGTGAACTTTCAATCCAAAAGATAAGATTTTCTATCCAAAAAGGCAAATGTTCATCAAAACAATTGAATTTTCAACAAAATAACTGAATTTTCAATAATATATAATTAAATCTTCAACAAAATAATTAAAATTTCAATAAAATAGTTGAACTGTCAACACAATAGTTAAATTTTTAACCGAATACTTGTATTTTCAACCTAGAAAGATGAATTTTCATCCAAATGTTAAAATTTTCAAAGAAAATAGATTCAACTTCAACCAAAAACAGTTGCAATTTTAACCAGATAGTTCAATTTTCTAGTCAAAAAGACGAATTTTTTATAAGACAGTTAAATTTTCAACAAAAACATCAATTCTGAACGAAAAATGTAATAGTTGATATAAATTGGTAAATTCCTTTAAATGTTATGAAATCTCTAGGAACAAAAATCCAGCAAAATCCCATAAAAGATCTTGGAATTTGCTCAATATAATCTTTCAAACATCCTTGAAAAATGATGAAATCATTGAAACCCACTAAAATCCCATGAGATTTCATCAAGTCTGACAGAGCCCCTTAAAATCCCTTAAAATCCACCGACATCTATTAACGTCCATAATTAAATTCTGTTGAAATCCTTTGAAATCTCTGAAAAACTCTCCAATTTTTGTATCCCATTAAATCTATAGAAATTCCTTATTAACTTGTGGAACCTTTTAATTTCTTTTGAAATCCTATGAACCCCTCAAATATAGTAAAATACCCTGAAATCCCTTAAAATTCTGTAAATACCGTAAAAATTCTTGTACATCTTCGAAATATTTTAAATTATCTGAAACTTTACAATCTCAAGAAATTCCTCGGAAACTTAAAAAAAAAACAATATATTCTTTAAAATCTTTCAAATATTGCTAAATCTCTAGAAATATTTTTAAGTCCCGTACAACATTTTGAAACCTTTAATACGTTTTTAAATTCCTTTAAAAAGTTTTAATCTTTGAAATCCTCTGAGATGCCATAAAATCCTATGAAATCCCTAGAAGTCCTTTAACATATCATTCTATTTCATTTGCTCCCTGAAGTTCTCTAGAAATTCTTTGAAATTCCCTAAAATCCCTTGAAATTTTGAAAAAATTTGGGAATATTGTAAAATCCCTGCAAATTCCTTTAAATACTTTGAAATCCCGTAAATTATGTTGAAATTCGTTACATGTATTAAAATTTCTTCTATATTTTTAAACCTTTAAAATCCCCTGAAATCAGATTAAACTTCTTCAAATCTTGCAAATTCTTTAAAGTCCCTTGAAATCTTTTAGAATATATTAAAAGCTTTGAAATCCTACAAAATCCTTCAAGATCCCTGAAATCAGTTGAAATCCTTTGAAATCCCTTGAAATCTTTTAAAATTTCAATTTTTAAGCTGGCGGATATTTTATCTTGTACAATCTAGCAAATTACTTTGAAAATATGTATAAAGGCAAAGTGAAAAAATAGTTCATCAGCGAGAAATTTAAGAAAATAGTAGCAATAGTGTCATTTTTTCAAAATAATAGCAAAATAGTTGCATCGTTAAAAAAAATGTCAAAAAGTGTCAATAGTGTTAAGTCCGAGGCTTGATGTTTACCTGTACATGAAAAATAAATGTTGATACTAAATCTGGATCATTTTAATCAAATCCGCATCACTCTGCTGCAAATCACTTTGATCCAACTTTAAGATCAAAGTGATTTTTTATGATTTTCTAATAGATGATTTCCCATAATTTTCTGTGCTCCAAAATATTTCCTAAATCTCTTTATTTTGTCTCCATTCTCTTTTGTGCACTTTCCATTTGCTCTTTACATTAAATTTTGTATACTATCGCCGCATTTTAAATTCCTCTTTTTCCTCTAGTAATAACAATATGACAGTAATTAAAAAATAAAAAGTTTCTTCAACTGTAACATTCTGAAGTTTACTCTACCATGAAAATGCGTGAAAAACGAGTGCAACTCGGGCAAATGGATATATGTATATTATAATATGAGCTCATGTAAAATATTCTCTGTTTGAAATTATTTCTCTGCTTCGAAAGAGCGCCTCTTCATTAACGCGATCTGCTGAACCACTGCCAAACTCTCATTTACGTAACGCTTCTTTTATTATTATATATACTCATACAGAATATTACCCGAATTACAGAAAACTAAGGTTCCACAATAAAAAATGTTACAAAATTGAGCTCTACAATTTTAAGAATAACCAGGGATCACAGTGGTTTAGCACTTTGAATTTATGGAAAATAGGGGAATGTTTCTTCGAAAACAGATTTTTTTTTAAAGAAAGAAGACATTTTTTTTCTTTTAAAAATACCAGCGTAATGAAGAAAAATTAATCAATGCAACACTTTTGAGAAACCCCAAATTTTATTAAAATAGAAAATAAACACGCATTATATTTTTTGTCTCGCGCAAAAAATTAGAAAATGAAATTAATATTGGATAATACACAATTGTTGTATTTCATAGTATTCATTGTCTAAAATAATTTCAAAGAAAAGCAAACACCATATTTTTGATTCAATCAGAAGGTTTCGTAGCCTATTAGGACGTTACTTAAGTCGATCAAATATCCCCTCCCCTACTCCTACACCCTGCATATTTCCCATCCTCTCCCATGATTCGCCTCCTGTCACTTCCCCCTCCCTCACTTTCTATAGTTCCACTCCCTTCACTACTACCTTCACTTCACTTCCCTACCCTACTGCTTCCTCTTCACTTCCCAACTACCCGTCCCCACTCTTTCCTTACTTTCCGCACCCTCCCTACCTTCTTTCGCCACCCTTCTATTCCCTTCTCCAATCTTACTCACCCTAAATTCCCTACTACCCCTCCTCTCATTTCCCTGATCTTCCCCTACGACCCTCCCTTAAATTCTCCTAATTTCCCTCCCCTTACTCCCCCAAGCTTCCCCTTCACCCCTCTCCACACATCCCTTACATCCTCACCCGGAAATAAAGTACGACGGACGGACGGACGGATACCTAACCGAAAATATAGAATGAATACACTATGAACTCAGGAACATGGTACGTGAACGTAAACTTGAGCGTAACGTCTGTCCTTTGTTATTGACATATGTTAGAAAAAGAACAGACTGACGCTAACGTTCACGTTTCCCGTTTCCGACTTCATTTTGAGTAGGAGAATTGGGGAAGGTGAGTGGGGAAAGGTAAGGTAAGTGAGAGGATGGGTAGTAGGGTACTGAGGGTGAGTAGGGGACGGACAGGATGGCAAGGAAGATGAAGGGCGAGGAAGAAGAAAATGTAAGGAAAGGCGGGAAAGTAGAAAAAGAGAGGGGATGGGTAATAGAGGAAGGAAGGAGAGATAAGTAGGGGAAGGAGAGATGGAGATTTAAACGACTTAAATAATGTCTTTATAGGCCATGAAACCTTTTATTGTTTCTGCCCGGGACTTCGAAACCTAACACTGATTCTCACAAACATTGACCCCTGACATTTGAACTTTGACCCCTGAAGTGAGATATTATCTCTAACCCCTCTATGACAGTTCACCTTTGACCTCCGAAATATTGCTCCCTCAATATTCACCTCTGACCTCTAAAGATTCTCCTTTGACCTCTGACCCCTAATGGTTCTCCTTTGACCTCTGACCCCTAATGTTTCCCCTTTGACCTCTGACCCCTATGACCAAGTCTAAAAAGCCCTTCCTTAAGGACGCTTACAAACACATCTTCTCGAACTGATTTTAATCAGTAAAATTCGAGGTGAAATAAAAGTGTAAACACAATCGCGAAAATTTATACCGCGAGTAAGTAGCCCACTGGAAATGGAAACGGAGCGTAATGTGTGCACTGGGGGCGTGCACATTTGTGCACAACAATGGGCTCAGTTATACGATCATAGTGAATGTTACCTCGACGATAGGGCATAATAACGATAGCGGTCGTGTGTGATTTAGCGATAGGTTAGGTCAGCGGAGGTTTCACAGATTTGTCGGTCACTCGGCCGAACGATCGTTAATTACAGAGCATATTCTGCTGTCGAACGCGACCAATGGGTAAAGGAATGCGCATCGGATGAGCCTCCATAGATTTATGACAACTATAAACAACGTCTAAGTCTATGAGACTGCGCGATGTTTAAGCCATTTTACCTAATTAGCTTTTTCACTTTATATCACAACTTATGGGTTTATGTAACGATTTTTTGAATAATGGTACTCCACAAACTTGGTTAGAAAAAGAGTTAAACGAAAATTTATTTGAAACAAAAATTTTCTTTAAAAATAATCCAGGAGCAGTGGCTGTCTCCCTGATAGAAATTTTCCACAACCCTCATAAAACTATTCATTTCTGAAACACAAAATGTGAACCGTAATAATGTAAACTTTGAGCCTGAAAATATTTCTATAGAAAATCTTCACATAATGAAACCGTAATAAAAATTAGCATTTTGAAATTATTTTGCTACACTCTGAAAGTCTAAAACCAAAATTTCTCGCAGATTATAGAAGAGCATAAACAGCAGGTAATTTATGGTACTCATTGTAAAATGAAATTAGTACACATTTTCGCAAATGAGATTCTCAGCTCGAGATTATGGTATAAACGAAAGCATAAAAGTGTTCTGTTTGATTGCAAGTAGCCACTTTTAATCTGTCAGTCATAGGGAATGTATCGAGAAGGATCAGTAGAGTAAACACCAGCAAAACAGGCGAACATTTCAATACTCAATATTTAAAAATTAAAATAACATCAGTTTGTATTTGTACGCGACACAATGTCATGCAAGCAACCTGCTGACACTTCCATGTGGAACTACGTAACAAAAAAAACCGCGTCCTCAACCAATCAATGAGGAAAATTTAAATTTAGGAAATTCAGAAAATGATAATGCAAACGCTTACGTATTTCTCAATGATATTGGATCATTTAATGTCAATGAAATTTTTTTGGAGAAAAAAATTGATATTTTGAAGAACGTGTGGACACCAGGACCAAATTTTAATTTTCCTGCATCAGGAAATAGAAATCTTCGTTTTCAATACAAGTGGACTTTCGTTGGATTTTAATCAATAATTTTCTAAGAGATAAGTCCTATTTAATTCACCCCTGTTTTCTGAGAAAATTCTTAACAATTTTGATTCCTGGGTCTTGGCGATTTTTTTCCTAGTGCATTTTTGTCACTGGAAAGTTTCAAAATACCCAAAAAAATTCTCTTTTAATCAAGCGGATGTTAGGAATATTTTTCGAGCGCTGGTAACTAAGCTGCATATACATATATGTCGATTCCAAATTAATTATACTTTTTTTAGGATTTCAATACGCTAATTTTTCGCATTCTAGCGACTTTGAATTTCAGAATTTTTTTGTTTTTGACCTATCCTGATAGTTATTTAGAGCATATGCTTATACTTTTTCGTTTTAAATAAAAGTTAAAATTCCGATTTAATCCTTATGTTGTATGCCTCATTTTATTGTTTGAAGGATTCTCTATACATCACTTTGGCACGTTTTTATTTGAACATATTTATTAAAGAATTGTGCAATTCTTATTTTTGTAAACAATATTATTCTTGAATAAAATTTTGTTTCTAAAAATACACTAAAGATATTTGTAAAGAATCTTTTAAGGGATAATATGGGCCTTGCAACACACAGTGCTTTTTATGTAGTTTTTCAGTTTTTTTTATGAACAAACAAATATGACGAAAAATGGCCATTTTTTCTATTTAACGTTCCTGGCGCTCTTAAATAACAGGGACATTATTACAATCGCCTACGTTTCATAAAGTAAAATTAGTTATAGATGTTTCATTATGATAATAATTTTAAAAAAGTTTATAAACAAATTATTTGTTGAAAGTGTGTTTTCTGTATTTTAAAATAATTTTACGTTTTTTAACTTATATTGCAAAAATTTGGAATGAAAACAATATTATATAAATAAAAGTCCTCTTAAGATCATTCTGGTTATATTATAAACAAATCTAATAAACAAATCCATTATTCAGGCAAATGTAAAAGGAAAAATTAATTTTTTTTATGTCAGTCATTTTAATGAGGAACTTCATGATAATTTCTAAAAAATTCATAATCGGTTTATAATTTTATGATTTTACAAAACAAATGAAATATTCAGGCATTTGTCGACGGAAGAATTAGTTTTTTTCAATGACAATCTTTTTAATAGGGAACTTAATGATAATTTTAAAAACATTCATATTTAATTAGTAAATTTTATGTTTTTTAAACAAATTTTATAAGCAAATGCATTATTCGGGCATCTGTCGACAAAGAAAATCTTTTTTCTTCAATGTCAATCCTTTTGAAATAATAATTTCATCAGCATTCATAATTAGTTGATAAATCTTATGATTTCACTCAGCAAATTTTTGTGTATTTAAAAAATGCATTATTTGGGCACTTTTTGAGAAAAAAAGTTTGTTTTTTCAAATTCAGTCCTTTTAGTATTAGTCTCGCATTATACTTTCATTCTTTTAAGAAGTCTGCTACTTCAGGATCGAGCAGAATTACCTTTTTCTTCCACATTTGTCTGTGATAAACTATTTGCGGATCAGTAAAAATTGAAAGGACTGAAATTGAAAAATGAAAAGAATATTTTTCTTCGTGAAATGCCCGAATAATGCATTTGTTTATTAAATTTGTTTAAAAAATCATACAATTCATGAAATAAGTATGAGTGTTGATGAAATTACGATGGACTTCGCAAGTGAAAGGACTGACTGATTATTATTAATAATGTTATTATTTTACTGAGTGCAATATTTAAAAAAAATTTGTAAAATTGATGTTCAAATAGGAATAATATAATAATAAATATGATATTCACAAATTGTATGTCTTACTACATTACCCTACTTTTTTCCTGTAAGTAGTACCATACTTTCTGTTCAGACATGCGACCCCCCCCCCCCTGTCAAATCCTGGCAACGCCACTGTCCAGGAGATTAATGGTAACGAAAGCTAACAAACGGAGTGTTGTAGCGATTCTTAGAGACGTTTATAAGGAAAAAATTATGTATATCTTGAATGATGATAGTTTTCAACTTATTTAAAATAATCCCACAAGAATTCATCAAGAGAATACCGTCAAACAGGGTCATTTCGATGTACCTAAAGTTCAGAACGTTCAAACGAACGAAACATTTTTTCCCAGTTTTATTTTATCAAAAAGTATTATTCCAACTATAATTAAAAATACCGCATTTTAAGTTTATTTTGTAATCTGTTATTTGCAATATAAATTAAATCAATATTTCAGCGCTGTTTCTAGTTTGCAAAGCAATCAGTAAAATTTTTTTTCATTTGAACGTTCAGAACTTCAAACACATGTCATTTCGGACATCTGGGCTAAATTCGGACATTCCTAAATTAATAGTTTAATTTACTTCACAGAAAAAACAAAATGTAATCATTACAGCGACTTTAGAGTAATCCTTACCTTCACCAAAAATTACCTTCCCGTGTTAAGATTTACCCACCACATTGGAAATGGTTACCATGTTAACTCTATTGAATCTTGTTTTGTTTCTATGCGAAAAAATTTAACTTTATCTACTTGAAAATTACCCGCAACTAAAATTCACTTCTGTTTTTTCTGTGTGGGTGGTTTTAACCAGAATCTAGAACCAGTCAAGGCTTGAACTAATTCCAGATTCTTGGAACAGTTTTGAGTAATTTAACCAATCAATTTAGGGATGTCCGAATTTACCCCACATGTCCAAATTTACCCCGTGTGACGGTACATTTAAAATTTTAAAGAGAATGCGAATTGAAAAATATTTAGTTAATAATATTAGAAGATGTGATATTGACACAAGTAAAACAAATATCTCTTTAGCCTATGGCCTTGTGAAAGCCCATAGAACGGACTCTCCTTTATGACCAGTAATTTCGAAAAAAGGTTCGCCAACTAGAAGATTGGAAGAATTATTCAGTAAAATAATTAAAGAATCCATAGAAATTTTAAAAACATAAAAAACGATGGGATTTGATTAAAATGCATACCAAAATTCCGAATGAACATGTACCTGAAGTTCTGAACGTTCAAATGAACGAAATATTTTTCCCAATTCTATTTTATCTACAAATATTGTTCCAACTAAAATTTAAAATACTGCCACTTCACTTTGTTTTGTAATCTATCTTTTGTAATATAAATGAATGAATATTTTAGCACAGTTTTTAGTATAAAAGCCCATCAGTAAAATGTTTCGTTCATTTGAACGTTCTGAACTTCAAGCACATCGAAAGAACCATTTCTTGATGCTATAAAATATGCGTTTCATTGGGTATATTTCAAATTTAATAATAATTTTTATAAAAAAAAATTTGGAACTCCCATAGGATCAGTTTTGTCTCCTATTTTAGCTGAAATAGTTATGGAAAATTTTGAAGTAATTGACTTTAATCTTGATTTTTATGCAAGATATGCTGATGATTTCGCTTTTCGAATTTCTCTGCTCTCACTCCCCAGTTTTGTTCGAATGCCCAAAAAAAAATCTTCTCCAAATTTGAGCAAAATCGGTTAATATTTAGGGGTGCCGCAAAGACTATGAAGTTTCCCATTGATTTAACATGGGAAAAAGTCAGCTTTTTGTAAATCTAATATTTAAACGCGATAATCTCTTACAAATAATTCCGTGTTTCAGTATATTGTTCAGAATTAGTCAGAGAATAAAAATCAATCATAAATTTTGAGGTTGAATAATTTTAAGCCACTCTTATGGGTCCCTAAAGAAAACCCCATAAGTGACAAATTTGAATTTTACGTAATGTTGCGGTTTATTGGCGCTTTTTAAAAGTTTTGTTAGAATAAATAACCATTAATCAGTAATTTAAGAATACCCAGTCATTTTTTAACTGATATTCGATTGTTTAAACAATTTTAATTTGTTTAAATATTTGTTTTTTTCCAGTTAACTCGCAAAATGAACGTATTTCCTAGACTTTATGAGTTATTTAATCAATAATAACAATAAAATAATTTGTTTAAATAATTTTACAATTATTTAAATAATACGTATTTATTCAAGCATATATTTTATCTAAAAAAAAGCAGGAGAAAAATTTTGTACCACTAAATTTTCGACAAATTTTAATATTTTTAAGTACTAATTTGTTTATTATGAATACTCGTGGATGTATAAAAAATTTAAATTTGTTTAAACATCTACAAGTATTCATGATTAACAAATTAGTACTTACAAATATTAAAATTTGTCGAAAATTTAGTGAGATAAAATGTTTCTCCTGCTTTTTTTTAGGTAAAATATATGCTTGTTGTTATTATTGATTAAATAACTCATAAAGTCTAGAAAATACGTTCATTTCGCGAGTTAACTGAAAAAAAAAACAAATATTCAAACAAATCAAAATTGTTTAAACAATTGAGTATTAGTTAACAAATGACTGGGTATTCTTAAATTACCGATTATTTATGATAACAAAAACTTTTAAAAAGCGTAAATAAACCGCAATATTACGTAAAATTCAAATTTGTCACTTATGGGGTTTTCTTTGGGGGACCCATAAGAGTGGCTTCAAATTATTCAACCTGAAAATTTATGATTGATTCTTATTCTCTGACGAATTCTGAACAACATACTGAAACGCGGAATTATTTGAAACATATTGTCGCGTTTAAATATTAGATTTACAAAAAGCTGACTTTTTCCTATGTTAAATCAATGGGAAACTTCATGGTCTTTGCGGCACCCCTAAATATTAACCGATTTCGCTCAAATTTGGAGATTTTTTTTGGGGCATTCGAACAAAACTGGGGAGGGAGAGCAGAGAAATTCGGAAAAAAAATCCACCAAGTATAAATAAGAACCACCCTAGAATACACCCAAGATTATAATTTACTGTTGAAAAAAACTGAAGACAGATTTCTAGATACGACTTTAATTAAAACTGATGAAGGATATATTATGATGGATTTGCACAGAAAAACGATATGTTCAGGAAGAACACTGACAAGGGGGGTTAGGTTGGTGTCCGGCGCCGATTTTTTTGTTACTTTGCAGGTGAAAAGAGGATCCCAGACTATGAAAAAAAATATAAAAAATTGGGCAAACGTTCACATTTAGCGGTTGAAATCACCGATTCTATATTTTTTAGTCTTTTGGTGTTTTAAAAAGTAACATTGTTATTTATTTATTTTTTTACACAACATTGTTCTAATTGATTAATTCATTTGATAAATTAATTAATTAGTTGATTACAATATTAGCGTGAGTTGTAAAAACACTTACCCGATAGGGTATCATAATTTAGAAAATCTACCCCTAGAATGCTTCGCCATATGACGTATAGTTTAAGATTTTGGACTTTTTTGCTGCAAACATCTTGTTTTGATATTAAATTCTATTACGAATCACCAGTGTTATTCGAAATAACCCCTAAATTAGGTGTCATCCACCCCTTTAATATTATCAAGGAATAAGAAATATATTTATTAATATAACATTTCCGTAAGTAATGGATTAAAATATTTGGTTTGGACAATCAATAATAATATAAATGATTTTTTGTTAACGATGGCACTTGTTCTTATATTAATAAACCCTTGTTATGCAAAAACCACCCCTAAGAAAAACTTGTTATGTTTTATTCAGCAGGCAATTTTAATGATGATACATATAACAGAACTGTTTAAAGAATTTTGATTTAGGTTCAGGCATGTACATATTTCCGTTAAAAATTGCACACATATACACTTACCCTTACACATATCATCCCTTTAACCCTTATTGCTCAAGGCCTTCGACTTACAATATATCTTGTACCAAATATAAAGTAAATGTGTGATATGATAAGTGTGTTTAATTTCACCATTCGTAAGACTGCGCATAAAATTCTAATCTAATTTTAATTCTAATTCTAATCTAAAATTTTTTGAAATAATGAAAGATTAGTTGAAAAGAAACAATATCATTCGATCTTTAAGGCACGAAGTTTTCACAGTAGTGATATTCTTCGAAAAAGTGTTTTAACCACAACCTCTTCTTGCACCATGCACATGTTATTACTGCAGCATCACCGCAAATATCACAAGAAGGTTCCATATCTTTGTTGAAACAAAATTCTACAGGGTTATCAAAATGTGGAGGTCTATTTTCTGTATATCCGCTTTTATGCCAAGAATATTTGAATACGTCAATAAATCTAGGTGAAGACAATTGATTATGTGTATGGGACTGTAATTTTATAATGTTATTCCTAATATGCAAGTTAATATCAGACCTCAAAAGAGTAGTAGTGTCAGAGATTTTTCGTGCGAAATTCTTCCAAATCCTAAAGCCAAACACATCCAAGGGCTGAATTCTCCCAGTTGTGCCTTTTGGAATGGTTTTTAGTAAAAGGGTTTTACCTTCTGGTATTGCTGTTTGCACGGTTCGTTCACACTGGCCACTCCATGAATCTAATAATAACACAGAATTTTCTCCTACGTTAGGGAAAAATACATCTTGAAGCCACATTTGAAGCAATTCTGAAGAAAGTTTACCGGATTTAGAGGCTTGCAAATAAATATTGTTTGCCTTAATAAGTCCTTCTTTTACTCTTGGTCCAAATTGTCCGGATGGTTCTTTTAAAATTACAAAAAGGGGTGAAAGTAATCTTCAATTGGCAGATATGGTTGGCTGAATTGTATAGCTATGCGTGGTGGAGGAAACCGATTGAACAACATTTTCCACAGTTTTTGTTCCTTGAAAGCTCAAAGTTCTTCCACTATGTAATTCAAAATTGAAGCCACTTTGATCGGAATTGAAAATATTGCTTTCCCCATACCTCAGAATTTCTGATTTTACATTGTTTTAAAAAAAATCGCATTCTTGTTCTGTATCTCTAGTTTCATGTAAAGATGACACATATATAAATTTTGTAATTTTTCGCGAAACAACGTTATATGCAGTTTCTTGAATTTCCATACCCACCAACTCGATGCTTTAAACCATGGCATGTCTAATTCACGCTTCTTTTGTGAAGCCCATCTTCGAAGATCTATATCGTGAACTGTCATCTTCGAATCAGTAGCCTTCTTCAAATTGTCGAAAGTGTATTTTGCAACGTTGTATAGCTTATCTTCTCGGTCACCACCACTTTTGACTTGTTCTTGCCATCTTCTCAATTGTCGCTCTGAACGAAGCTTCTTGAACCTTTGATGAACGGATGCAAAAGATAAACGCTTTTTCTTTCCAGACTTCCAATAGTCAACAGCTTCTTTTTTATAGTCGAAATTGACTTTCTCTTCTTGATATAAACAACTAGGTACTTCACCATAATCGTTTTCTTCTTCTTGTTCCTCATCTTCAATCGGCTGTATGTCAATTTGACTATCCCCATGACCAAATTGTAAGTCAACTACATTTTCAATAATAAATGAGGAATCAAACATATTCCTCCTTATAATATCCTCTATTACATCGTGTAGATGTACCTCCTTAGGTGTTATTTCTGAAGGCTGAATGCCGAGTTTTTCCGCATTGAACGTTATTGTCAATAAAGATATTATATTTAACGGATTGATTATCACTTTATGTAGTAATACTTTACACGATAGAAACACAAGCAAATTTGTAACTGAACAATTGTTCTTTTCTTTCGGTTTATATACATGCCTGATAATGGTTCATATACATGCCTGATAATTTCATATATGCGCAGTTATTATTACGAATTCCAAAATGATAATGCCTTTATCATATCACACACCCAAATTGTGAAATACAATATTTTGTTTGTTCTTTTCATTTATTTTTGGTACATTTATTTTTTATTTCGTAGAAGACATATTGTAAGTCGAAAGCCTTGAACAATTTTCAACGGAAATATGTACATGCCTGAACCTAAATCAAAATTCTTTAAACAGTTCTGTTATATGTATCATCATTAAAATTGCCTGCTGAATAAAACATAACAATTTTTTTAGGGGTGGTTTTTACATAACAAGGGTTTATTAATATAAGAACAAGTGCCATCGTTAACAAAAAATCAGTTATATTATTATTGATTGTCCAGCCCAAATATTTTAATCCATTACTCACAGAAATGTTATAATAATAAATATATTTTTTATTCATTGATAATATTAAAGGGGTGGATGACACCTAATTTAGGGGTTATTTCGAATAACACTGATGATTCTCAATAGAATTTAATATCAAAACAAGATGTTTGCAGCAACAAAGTCCAAAATCTTAAACTATACGTCATATGGCGAAGCATTCTAGGGGTGGATTTTCTAAATTATGATACTCTATGGGGTAAGTGTTTTTACAACTCACGCTAATATTGTAATCAGTTATTAATGAATTAATTTATCAAATTAATTAATCAATTAGAACAATGTTGTGTAAAAACAATAAATAAAAAACAATTTTACCTTTTAAAACACCAAAAGACTCAAAAATATAGAAGTGGTGATTTCAACCTCTAAATGAGAACGTTTGCCCAAATTTTTTTATTTTTTTTTTCATAGCCTGGGATCCTCTTTCCACCTGCAAAGTAACAAAAAAATCGGCGCCGGACACCAACCTAACCCGAGTTTTCTCTCTAGTCACACTATTTAAAAACAAAATAGGAGTTACAAAAAATTTGACACATAGAGGTCTTAAAATGTCAAATCCAGTTTTTCATCAAAAAAATATTGAATTGCATAAACAAATTCTTTTTTTCAACCATGATCCATTTTATTTTATTCAAAAACATGTGCATAATAGAATAAATTACATAAAAATCAATAAATATTAGGAAAATTAGGATTACACACGATATATAGAGTTCCATTCAAGAGTAATATTATTGTTAAATTGGGAAAAGATCGGTATGAAAATACAATGTGTTATTTACCAATTTAATTGCATAGACTGTGATGGAATTTATATAGCTGAATATCAAAATAATGTTCACAGAAGTCCTACTTATCACTTAGTTATTTCAATGCATAAAATCACACATGATCATAATTTTAATTGGGATGATATTCAAATCCTTTATCATGAGAGAAATCAGAGAAAAAGATAATCCATGGAGATGTTATTTATAAAGAAAGTGGGTAACAAAATTAATAATTTAAAAAAGGATCTCTCAAGATACAACAAAGTATGGGATAGGGTTAATAATTGGATAAATTTATTTCTGTTTTCTTCATAGAAAAATCATTTTTTCACCAATGGAATAAAAAATTAGACTAAATTACCCTTTTTGATAAATTATTAATTTTTATTTTCAGGTATTTTGATCATTGTAATTAGCATAATTTTCAATTATTCATACCAGTGATTTCCTATAAATAATCCCTGATGAGGAGGTTTAAATTGACCTCGAAAGAATAAAATAAGGAAAGAGTGAAAGGTTAGTTTTAGTTGACTCTTTACTTTTTCTCTCTCTTTTTTCTTTTGTTATGTAATTATCTCGAATGAGCCGAAAAGAAAGTAGTTTGGAAATCTAATTTTGAATTCTGAATTTTTTTTCATGCCCTGATTTCGGTGCATAAAATTATTCATAAGAAAGCAGATTTCATTTCGATCTTAAAAAGAACTATCAATATTTCTCTACTAAAAAAAGTCCTCACGTCGGCTTTTTTAAGTACTTCATATAAACTCTTATCCAACTCACAGAGCTCACTAAACTATTCTAAAATCCTCCGGATCTTCCTTCAACTACCTTCCAACCAGAAAATAATATTTATCTATTCAAACCCACTCGCTTCTTTTTTCCAACTGCATTTATCAGTTTTAGTTCATTTGAAATTGAGATAAATCCTTTTCCAAGTCGAAAGGCAAACTAAACTATACAAAAATACTCCAGCCCTTACTAGCAAATAAAATATTTTTGTAGCTGATTTGCAACCAGTCTATTCAGATTATTCTTTTTTTTCAAATTGAAAAATTAATAATCCAAATAATCACATATTTTGAAAAAATTTTAATTTTACGAACATCCTTTGAACAATATCCTTTTCTTAAAAAATTGAAGTCACGAGATCTTGCATACATTGTCGTCGAAAACATAATTGGTTGCGACACTGCGTGAATATGACTTTTAGTGGCTGTTTCAGGTTGTTCTTTGCTGAGATTCCAAAAAATGTAAAACAAAATGTCGATTTTTTAGGATATCGAAAAAAAGCTTTTGAGGAACTTTGAAACGTTTCAAGGAAATTAACAAATTTTTTTATATAGGATTCCTAGGAAACTTTGGAATAATTTTATATTTTGAAAATGAGTTTTAAGAATATATTTTAAAACATTTCCAAAATTGTCAAAAAAGAATCTGGAATATTTTAAGACAACCTCTTTAACTTTGCAGGTTAAAAAAAATTGAGGAAAAATCAAATTATTTGAAAAGATAATAATTAGGTTTAGAAGTTTTGAAAATATAAAAAAAAATATTTTGAGGAATTTAAAAAAATTCAAAACAAAATGTAGATTTTTGCAGATTTAGAAACTAAAAATTTAGAAGCTTTTTAAGAATTTTGAAAGGTTTTAGGAGAATACAAACTTTTTCTTAAGATTCTTAGGAAAATTTTAAACGATTTTTTATTTTAAAAATTATATTTTAGGAGAATATTTAGAAAGACTTTAAAACATTTCAAAAGATTTCCAAAATTGAAGAAACAGAATGTGGAATATTTTAGGGTAATTTTTCAAAAATTTGCAGTATTTTTAAAAATTTTGAAGAAAAATTCTATTAATTTTGAAACATATTTAAAAGTTGACAAAACAATTTCAGAAATAATTTAAAATTTGCAAAGATATAGAAAAATTAAAAACAAAATATAGATTCTTGAAAATTTCAAAATAAAATTTTGACGTTATTTAAGGATTTTGAAAACTTTAAGAAGATAGATAAATTTTCATCAGACTTTTCAGAAATTTTCAAATAATTTTTTATTTAGAAGAATGAATGTTAAGAAAATATTTAAACAGAATTCAAAACATTTCAGAAGATTTCCAAAATTGACAAAAAATAATCTGAAAGATTTTATGGGAATTTTGAGACAACATTTTTTTTAAATATTTTTAAAAATTTGCAACAAAATTTACATTTTCGCAGATTCTGAACAAAAAATGTAGAAACCTCAAAAATCGTAAAAGGTTTCAAATGAATAAAAAAATTTTGTTAAGATTCCCAAGAAAAATTCAAATGTTTTTCTATTTTGAAAAACGTATTTTAAAACATAATTTATAAAGATTTAAATATATTTTAAAAGATTTCCAAAATGATTGAAAAATAATCTCAAATATTCTACAAGATATTAAAAAGTTTAGAAACAATTTCAATAATAATTTAAAATTTAAAAAGATTTTAAAATATTAAAACAAAAAAAGTAGATTCTGGGAGATTTCGAATTAAAATTTTGCAGCTTTGAAAAGTTTTTGAAAGGTTTCAAGAAAATAAATACATTTTCTTAAGATTCCTAGGAAAATTTTTAATGATTCTTTATTTTAAAAAAATGAACTTTAAGACAATATTTAAAAATATTTCAAAAACATTCGAAAAGATTTCCAAAATTGTCAAAAAAGAATCTGGAGGATTTTAAGGCAATTTTTCTTATTTTTCAGGGTTTGTCCAAATTTTAGGAAAAGTCGAAGCATTTTAAAAGATATTTAGTTGGTATAGAAGTTTTGAGAAGCATTAAAAATAATTTAAAATTTGCAAAGATTTCAAGAAACTTAAAAGAAAATGTACAGTTTTCATATTTCGAACAACAAATTTAGAAGCTTTTTAAGAATTTTTAAAGGTTCCAAGAGAAAAAAAACCTTTTTCCTGAGATTATTCGGAAAACTTGAAATGATTTTTTGTTAACAAAAAGTATTTTTACAGAATACTTATAAAGATTTCAAAACAGTTGAAATGATTTCCAAAATTGTTGAAAACGAATCTTGAAGATTTTCAAGCAATGCTTAAAATTTTGCAGAATTTAAAAAGAATCTAAGAATAGTTCTAATCATTTAAAATATATTTAAAAGTTTATAAACAATTTCCAAACTAATTTCAAAAGATTTCAAAGAACCAAAACCAAAACATAGATTCTTGAAGATTTAAAAATAAAATGTTGAAGCTTTTTAACAATTTTGAAACGTTTCAAGAAGATAAACAATTTTAATTCAGATTCCTAGGAAAATGTCGAAAAATATTTTATTTTAATAACTAATTTCAAGAGAATTAAAAATATTTCAAAACTTTGGGGCCATTTCTTTAATTATGCCAAACTTTTTTAAAAATTGAGGAAAAATTCAAATTATTTTGAAAGACATTTAGAAAGTATAAAAGTTTTAAAAAGATTTTAAAATCATTTAAAATTTGAGAAGATTTCAAAAAATTTTAAACAATATGCAGATTTTTGAAATTTTCGAATAAAGAAGCTTTTCAAGCATTTTAAAAGGTTTCTAAGAATAAAAAACTTTCTTAGGATTCCTATGAAATTTTTTATCTACTGTTATTCTTTTAAAGTAATTTTTAAAGACAATTAAAAAATATTGTAAAACATTTCAAGAGATTGCTAAAAATGGGACGACTGCGAAGAATCCCGAAAAATGAAATTCTCAAAACTGTAAAATTCCTGAATAAGAAAGTATGAGAAATAAAAAATTCCCGAAATTATAAAGTTGTTTATAATATTCCTGATTTTAAAAATTCCAGAATTTTAACAATCAGAAAACTGTTTAAATTTTATGAGAAGGTAAAATTTATTTAGATCAAATTCGAGTCAGTTGAAAAGATATTTAGGAATTTTATATTCATCTAACCTTAAAAGCAAACTGATAATACTTTTCTAAAATATAATTTAAGCTAGAATTTAAGTGTTTAAAAACTTTTAACAAATAAAGTTATTCGAAATTTTTGTTTTGAATTAAAAATTACTTTTATGTACTAAAATGATGCAAGTTTCAACAAAACAAAATATATATTTGAATAAATTGAGGTAAATATTTATGCCTCAATTAAAAGAAATTCCTATAAATAATCCCTGAGAAAGTCAAAATTAGCTTCGAATCACGTTGGTATTGGTTGACTCTTTCTCTTTTCTCTCTCTTTTTTCCTGTCGTTATACATTTGTCTCTATACATTTTCCGTGGCCCCGATCGGGCCCCGACCTGACAGCCCTAAATACGGCATGAAACGAACGCACAGTCGAGCGAAATGAAAAAACAATGTTCAAAATAACCTGTGGGTCACAATTCTTCATCGATTTTCAATTTTTTTCTTCAGAAAAATTGAGCATTAAATTCTCAAGAAATCTGTCGAGGCCGATTTTTGAATTTTTGTTTGTGTACATTTTTATACAGCTGCAAATATCGAAAAAAATGTTGATTTTTTTAATTTCATTTTTTATCTTCTAGACCAAATTTTGCTTATACTTCTCGTCCCTTGAATTTAATGCAAATGGGTATAAGAAAGATAAAAAAATTATTAACTTGGAATGTGAATTGTTATAAACAAATTGTATTAACAAATTATCGACATTAGGAGTTATTCGTCTTCAGAGTATATTTCTGCTCTTAAATCGCTTGATTTCATCGTTAGGATGATACGTGGCCATTTCAATTTGAGATTGAATGTTATTTGTTTATTTTATAAACAAATTATATAAACAATTTCACATTTTGGGCGTTTTTAAGAGAAAATAAATCGTTTTTTCTTCTGACCTTCCTGAAATTATATTGCCAATGTGTTTTCTGAAAAAAAATTTGCAACCAATCAATATTCGTTCATTTTATAAACAAATTATATAAACAAATGTACATTTTGGGTGCTTTTAGGCGAAATGAAATCGCTTTTTCATCTGATCTTGTTGAAGTTATATGGCCATTGATTTTCTATAGTAGATTTTCAAGGATTTTCAAAAAAAATTTCAAATAGATTTTCAAACGTTGCCAAGCATTGCTAATCGTTTATTTTATAAACAAATTATATAAAAAATACACATTGTAGGCGTTTATAAGCTGAAAAACAATTTTCTTTCTTGTGGTCCTGTTGAAATTATGTTGGCAATGTTTTTTACATTGAACTCTTGTCGAACAATAGAATTTAGAAAATTTATAAACAATTTAAATGATCAAATACACATTCTATATAATACAGTAAGTAGACAAATCGAGGTGCTATTTTATGGTGAGTCCCCTTGCCTCTGACGAATCAGAGTGCTATATTACCCTTAAAAACGCTTAACTACGCTTAAAAACGCTCAAAATGTTAGTTTTTCATATAATTTATTCATAAAGTAAACAAATATTAATGGGTGGAAAAAATTTTTCAGAAAAAATCATTGGCAATATGTCAGCGAGGTCAGAAGAAAAAACAATTTTTTCGTTTGAAAACGCCGAAAATTTGCATTTATTTATATAATTTGTTTATAACATAAACAAATATTGATGAGTGGCAACATTTTTTTCAGAAAACATCATTGGCAATATAATTTCAGTGAGGTCAGAAGAAAAAACAATTTTTTTGTTTAAAAACGCCGAAAATGTGCATTTGTTTACATAATTTGTTTATAAAATAAACAAATATTGATGAATGGCACAAATTTTTTCAGAAAACATCATTGGCAATATAATTTCAGTGAGAACAGAAGAAAAAACAATTTTTTCTTTTAAAAACACCGAAAATGTGCATTTGTTTATATAATTGGTTTATAACTTGAACAAATATTGATTAGTGGAAAAAATGTATTCAGAAAACATCATTGGCAATATAATTTCAGTGAGGTCAGACGAAAAAAAAAATTTTTTTGTTTAAAAACGCTGAAAATGTGCATTTGTTTACATAATTTGTTTATGAAATAAACAAATATTGATAGGTGGCAAAATTTTTTTCAGAAAACATAATTGGCAATATAATTTCAGCAAAGTCGGAAGAAAAAACTATTTCTTTTCGCTTAAAAACGCCCCAAATGTGCATTTGTTTATATAATTTGTTTATAAAATATACAAATATTGATGAGTGACAACCATTTTTTCAGAAAAAATAATTGGCAATATAATTGCAACAAGTTAGAAAGAAAGAACGGTTCCTTTTCGCCTAAAAACACCCAAAATGCGCATTTGTTTATATAATTTGTTTATAAAATAAACAAATAACATTTAATCTTAAATGTTAATGGCTACGTATCATTCTAACGACGAAAGCAAGCGATTTCAGATCAGAAATATACTTTGAAGACGAATAACTCCTAATGTCGATAATTTGTTAATACAATTTGTTTATAACAATTCACTTTGCAATTTAATAATTCTTATATCCTTCTTATACCCCTGTGCATTAAACTCAAGGAGCTAGAAGTATGAGAAAAAATTTTTCTAGAAGATAAAAAACGAAATTAAAAAGAAACATTTTTTTCGCTATTTGCAGCTCTATAAAAAATTAAACAAAAATTAGAAAATCGGCCTTGACAGTATTCTTCAGAACTTAATGCTAAATTTTTTTAAAGAAAAAATTGAAAATCGATGAAGAATTGTGATCTACAGGTTATTTCGAACATCGTTTTTTCATTTCGCCCCACTATGGAACGCCCCGATCGAGGACGGATCTGGCTGCCCATCTAGCCAGATCGGGCCCCGATCGGGGCTCGAGTTTCATTTCCTATCCGAGCCAGATCGGGAAATTTCTGCACGGGATAATGAGTCGAAAAGGAGGTCGTTGGAAGTCTTATTTTAATTTGTGACCTTTTTTGTAGTCTACTTTTGGTTCGTAAAAGATTTTATAGGAAAGTAGAATTTATTTCGACCTTAACAAAATATATTTTTAATTCGTACCTCTTTCTCTCATTTTTGATTGAAGGACGTAGAAAATACTCCAAAAAATCGTGATCACCGGTGCCCACATTTCAAAAAACCCAAGAAATTATAAACATATCACGAAAATTGTATCACTATTTCCACAAAATTCAACGTATAAAAAAAAATTAGTTTATTTTTCACTTTTTCACAATGCAGGGCGATTATTTCCGGATTTAGAATAGAGAAGCGCTTGTAACTGGCGAAATGCCAAAATCCGCTGTATTTATTTATCAGTGCCACGTGGTAGTTTTTGACAAGTGTCAACTGGATGAAGCATCTAACTCAAGTTAAGTAAGATAACGGAAGAATTTTAAAGTAAAGAAATTCACTAAAAATTATTTTCAAATCGTACTTTATCGACTATATAAACAAAAAACTATTTTTTTATTTAATTTAATATTACTATTTAGATAATTAGTCGATTATTTCCCTAAAGTAAGATTCACTAACGATGACCTCACGGGGGCGCGTCGCGTGAAAAGACTGCCTGATCTTTATTTAAAATTAGCCTTATTTCAGGTGTGGCCTAGTCTAAAGTCAAGATGGATGTAAATACCCTAAATGACGTCACGGTAGACGCGGTTCCTCGAAATTTAACTAAAGAGCCTCCATTTGTTGATTTTAATTGGTTTTCCAAAGTGGCTCATTAATCAGGATACAAGAGAAATATAGACTGGTTTATTCAACGGTCTAAAACAAATTATTTTTAATAAAATCAAGAAGTAAAGTTGTATAAAATCTTTCAAGAAGCATGAAGATTCTTTGGGAACTCCTAAACGTAAGATAGTAAATGAAATAAAAATTTTAGATTAATAGTTACAAATTCTAAATGTGTTTATATCAACCAAAAGAGATGACCTTCTTACCATAAAAGGTGAATTTTCAGTCGAAAAGGTCTAATTTTCAACAAGGCAGTTGAATTCTCGTCCGAAAGAGATGACTTTTTAACAAAATATTTCAATTTTAATCAAAATAATTAAAATTTCAACAAAATAGGTGTATTTTTAAACAAATTGCTGAATTTTCAATCAACAAAGATGAATTTTCAACCCAATGGTCGAATTTTTAGACAAAAAATATTACCATATAATTGGATTTTCCAATAGTTTAGTTTTTAAGCTTAGAAGTCGAATATTTTAGAAAACAGTTGACTTTTAAACCTGAAAAGATGAATTTTCAACTAAACAGTTTAAATGTTAACAAAACAATTAATTTTAACCAAAATGTTGCATTTACAATCAAATAGTTGAAATTTAAAGCAAAAGAGGCGAATTTTCAACAAAATAGTTGAACTTTTAACCAAATAGTTGAATTTTCAACCAAATGGACGAATTTTTTTAAAAAAGGAATAAATTTCAACTGAAATTTGTTGCATGTTCCACCAAACAGTTAAATTTTCAATAAAAAGATGAATTCTCAAGGAAAAATGTGAAAGTCGATATTTCAACCAAAGAAGATGAAATTTCTACTAAGAGAGATAAATTTTCAACCAAAAGTGGAAAATTTAAACTTTCAGTGAAAAAAAATTAATTGTAAACAACAAAAAACGAATTTTCAACAAAATAGTTCAATTTTCATTAAAAGAGATGAACCTTCAACCAACAAAAAAATTGCTAACAAAGTATTTCAACTTTTACCCATGTAGTTGAATTTTTAATTAAAAAAGATCAATTTTCAACAGAATAGTTCAACTTTTCTGCCAAAGAGATGAATTTTCAATTAAAAAATATCAATTTTCAACAACAACAAAAAAACAAATTTGCAACAAAAGTGACGAATTTTCAACTGAAATGATAAATCTTCAACGAAAAAATGATTTTTTAACAAAATGGTTAAACCTTTAACCCAGTGGTTCAATTATTAACAACAAATTAATTTTTAACGAATAATGTAATAGTTATACAAATTGTTAAATTATTAAAGAAAAAAGATTAATCTCCAACCAAAAACAGTTTCATTTTCAACCAAATAATTAAATTGTTTAGAGAACAGTTGAATTTTCGACCAAAAATATGACTTTTTAACAAAATACTTGAATTTCCAACAAAATAATTCAGTTTTCATCACAAAAGTTGAATTTTTAACCGAATACTTCGAATTTCTATCTACATACGTGAATTTTCAGCCAAATAGTGGATTTTTCAAACAGCAAAGATTGAACTTCAACAAAAACCCATAGAACTTTTCCACCAAATAGTTTATTTTCAAATTAAAAAGTCGAATGTTTTAGAAAACAATTAACTTTTAAACCATAAAAGATGAATTTTCAACAAAAAAGTTAATTTTCGATAAAAAAGATGAATTTTGAACTGAATAGTTTAATTTTGAACAAAAAAATTGATTTTTAACCAAACAGTTGCATTTACAATCAATTAGCTGAATTTTAAAGCAAAGGACACGAATTTTCAAACAAATATTTGAAATTTTAACCAAATAGTTGATTTTCAACCTAAGAAGATTAATTTTCAACCAAATGGATTAATTTTTAATAAAAAAAAGGATTAACTTTGATCAAAAACAGTTGCATTTTCAAAACAAACAGTTAAATTTTCAAGCCAAAAAGAAGAATTTTTTAGAAAAAAGTTGAATTTTCAACACGAAAGGTTGAATTTCCAACAAAAAAGTGAATTCTTCACGAAAAATGTAATAGTGGATAATTCATAACAAAAAAATTTGAACCCAAGAAAATGAAATTTCTACAAAAAAAAAATAAATTTTCAACCAAAAATGGAATAGTTAAATATTCAGGGAAAAAATTGTTAATGAAAAGAAAACAAATTTTCAACAAAATATTTAACTTATCCACCAAAAAGATAAACTTAAAAAAAAAATTTCTAATAATATAGTTCAACTTTTACCCAAGTATTTGAATTGTCGATTAAAAAATATAAATTTTCAACACGATAGTTAGACTTTCAACCAAAGACATAAATTTTCAACTTGAATAATGAATCTTCAACTGGAATAGTTAGAAAAGTCATTTTTTTTAAAACCCAGTAGTTCAATTTTTAATCAAAAAATAATAATTTTCGACAAAATAGTTGTATTTTATTCAAAAAAAAGATGAAATGTATACTGACACAGATGAATTTTTGAACCAGAAAGACGAATTTTCAAAAAAATAGTTAAATTTTCAACAACAAAATATGAATTTTCTACCATAATAGTTAAACTTTCAACAAGAATCGCGGTGGCCGCAAAATTTCATTTTTTTCAAAATTCCCTAATTTTTCCCTGAATAAATTATTCATTTTCCGTGAATATTGATATTCAAAGACCAGAATCTTAATGTTTTTAACATAGAATTTTTTATAAACGAAATAAAACAATCTGAAATTTTAATATTTTAATTTGATTGTCTTTGACAGTTATTTAAAGTGAATCTTATAGAAATTCCCTAGCTTTTGATTTTTTTTTTCAAAATCCCCCCTGACATTCCCCCGACTCTCTAGCTGATAATAAAATTTGGATATTTAATTTTAGAATCAAGGAAAACAGACCCAGAGTTTTTAATGACTTAAAAAAAACCAAAGCAGGCCTGGAACTGATTTGAGAAATTCAAAATAGAGTCAATAGTAGCATAAATATCGAAAAATGGTAGCAAAATAGTGTTATGCAATTTCTTAAATATCAAATCGAGTTTTTAAATTTTATGAATCCCTTAAATATGGTGAAATCCCTTCGAATCCCGTGAAATTTCATTCAATTTAATTTATTTCCTAAAGTTTCCCAGAAATAAACTGAAATCCCTTGGAAACTTTCAAATAACCTTGATATCCTGGATGCAGTTTTAAAAGTCTTTGTAATTTTCGGAAATCCTAAGAAATTCTTCGAAAATCCCTTCAAATTTGTACAAAATTCCATATAAACTTATAAAATCTTTGAATTTCATTTGAAATCCTATAAATTCCTCCAATATTTTCAAATTTATTTAAATTTTGTAAATGGCCTAAGAAGTCCTCGAAATCTTCAAAATCTTTTAAATCTTCTGAAATCTTATGAAATCATTTTAAATTTCTTAGACATTTTGTTAACTCTCTTCAAATTCTCTGAGACCCCATAAAATACCATTCAATCCGTAGAAATCACTTGAAATTGTATCATATTTTATTTACTCCCTAAAGTTATCTAGAAATTCTTTGAAGTTCCCGAAAATCCCTTGAAATAATTTGATATTCTTGATACCCATTTAAAAATCCTTTACATTTTGTAAATATCTTGAAATTCCTCGGAATCTTTTAAAATACACTATGTTCCTTACAAATGTTGAAATCTGTTAAAATCCTTTGAAATGCTTTTAAATTTCGCAAATTATTTTTAAATTTACAATATCTTTTCAAATTCCTTGCAATCTTTGAGATCCTCTGAAATCCCTTAAACTTTTTTTATATACTCTAAAAGATTTGACATATGTTGAAGCTTTTGGAAATCCCTAGAAATGTTTTGAAAATTAATGATATGTTCCAATCTTTTCAAATTTTGATTTTTCAGATGGCGGATGTTATTTTAGCCAACTTATCAAAGAAGTTTGAAAATACGTTAAAATGCAAAGCGCTATATCACTGGTTCAATCTAGCATTTGGCGTCACTGGTAGAATCAGTAGCGCTATTTTAGTGGAGTCACTCACTGGTTCACCCAGTCAAAGTGGAAAAATCACTGGTTCACCAGTGATCATTGAAAATACTGATTCAACCAGTGTCAATTTCACTGGTTCAGTTTAAAACAGTTGATGCGACTATGAACATTCAATCAATAATAATAAAAAAAAGATTCGTATTATTTCAATACTTGACTTTTCCGAGAGGTAAATGACTTTGGACACTAATCTGCAGACAATTAATTTCGATTATATAGTTTTGCTGGCAATATGAAGCACATGAATGATTCTATCAATTCTCCTGACGATGCTCTGATATTAATCGGTATGCACCTATATGGAAGCATATACGCGGTTGTTCATTAATGTTCCGGTGAGGGCGATCAAATCAATTAAGTCTGATGCATATTCCCTCAATTGATTCGTACACAGTCTACTGAAACTTTACTCAAGGGTTGCATTTTATTTCTAAAAATTGACAGGTTTTTCCATTTCGATTTTCAATCAAATTGTTCCTATTTTTGTGAATTTTTCAAACCAAAAATTGTATTGTTTAATCTGTAATTCCTTTTTAGGTATTATGCAGGGATCACGCAGCGGTTCGGTAGGTCAATTTTAAGTAAAAAGGGGGATTCTTTCCGAAAAAGAGGGTATTTTATTTATTATTAAAAACTTTTCATATTATATGGGTATCTCGTGGATATCGTATAAACTATTACATTTTTCGTTTAGAATGCATCTTTTTTGGTTGAAAATTCAACTACTTGGTTTAAAAATGAACTAATTTGTTAAAAATTAATTGTTCTCGTTGGACATACATACTTTTAGTTGAACAATCATGTGCTTAACTGAAAATTTAACCATTTTGTTGAAATATCATTCTTTTTGGTTGAAAATCCAACTATTTTATAGAAGACTTCGTCTTTTTTTGGTTCAAAATTCGTCTTTTTTAGATGAATTCAACTAACTTTGATTTAAAATTAAACTTATTTTTTGGTTGAAATATAAACACATTTTTCGTTGAGAATTCACCTTTTTTGGTTGAAAATTTAACTACATGGTTAAAAAATGAACTATTTTGTTAAAAATTCATTTTTTTTGTTAAAGATTCATAATTTTAGTTGAAAATTCATCTGTTTGGTGGTAAATGTAACCATTTTTTAATGTAATTCATTTTTTGGTGGAAGATTTATAATTTTAGTTGAAAATTCATATCTGTTTGGTTGAAAAATTTTCAACGAAACAGGAATGAATGTAACCATTTTGTTGAAAAGTCATCGTTTTGGGTTGAAATTCAACTTTTTGGATAAATTCGACTATCACATTTTTTATTAAGAATTTATCTTTTTTATTTAAAAATCTACTACTTAGTTGAAAGTTGAACTACTTTGTTGGAAATTCCAATTAATGCAAATCTTTTTGTTTGAAATAGCAACTATTACATTTTTCTTTGAGGATTCATCTTTTTTGTATAAAAATTGTATTATTAGGTTAACAGTTTAATTATTTTGTTGGAAAGTTAACAATTTTGTTAAAAAATCATTAACCGTTTTGGTAAAAATTCGTCTGTTCTCAATCTACAGGTCAATCTACAGGATGGAAAATTCAACATTTTGGTTAAAATTTCGTTTCTTTCTTGACTGAAAAATCTTTTTGGTTGAAAAATCACCTATGTATTTCGTTGTAAATTCGTCTCTGTTGGATAAATTGAACTGCTTTGTTCCGAATTGAAATCTTTTTTTTTTTTGAATATCAACTATGACATTTTTCGTTGAGAATTCATCTTTTAGGATTGAAAATGCAATTACTTGGTTAAAAATGTATCCATTTTTTTGAAAATTCATCTTTTTGAATTCAAATATCAACAATTTTGGTAAAAAATGCAACTATTTCTTTGAAAATTCATTTTTTAGGGTTAAAAATTCAACTGTTTTGTAGAAAATTCGTCTTTTTAGAATGAAAATTCATCCATTTGGTTGAAAAATCAACTATTTTGTTAAAAAGTGGAATTTTTTTAATTAATGAAAGGACCCCGCACCAAATGTACAGAAAAAAGCCTTATGATAAAAAATTCTAAAAAAAAATTTTTCTTGTATTTTCGAACCTGCGAACTAAAAATTCGAAAGAAAAATGTCAGAAAGATGGGCATTTTTTAGACAAACACTTGTCCAAAGTTTCGATTTTTACATGTATTTTAATGGAAAAATGCTTATTTTAGCCAAATGTTTTTTTTTCCTCGAAAACGCTATGATAGATTTGACTAAAACTTTTATGTTTTGACGATCAGGCGTACCGAATCAAAAGATTCATACCCACGAACTAGAAAGATTAACGATTCTTTGGGTATACAGCATATTTTTGGGGGTATTTTTGTACCCTAAACATCCCAGTAACATATATGTAAATCATCATTTCTTAGTAAGTAAAATCAATAGAGATTTTTATTCAACTGCTACGGTATGAAACAATTTTCCAATAAGTGGAGTAAGCGTACATAGCAAGAATATGTTTTGACCTAATTTTAGGGGATGTTTTACTATCCCTTAAACAATGAGTCTGAATTTCCTAACGCATTAATCAATAACGGAAAATAATTTTATTTTTAAATGCATAAAATCTGCTATTTTATGACAGAAAATAGTCGCGTACAACCCTAAAAACTTCTTAAAGCACTTTCAACCCCTCATCAGATATAAAACTCACCCAAGCTACCCCGAAATATTTTTAAAATTCAACAAAACCAACCTAATTAAAAAATCCGCCCAGTTTTTGCTGATAATAATTTCAATTGATGCCAAAGGGACACACATAAAGTCTCAACCCTTCAGCACATGTAGAACTCACCCCAGCCACCCCCGGATATTTTAAAAGTTCATAAAAAATCACCCTAATTCAAAAATACGCCAGGATTTTTCTGAAAATGTTTTCAGTTGATGCCAAATGGGCAAAAAAAAGTTTCAAAACCTCAGCACATATAGAACTCACCCCAGTCACCCCTAAAGATTTTTAAAATTCAATACAATCACCCTAATCCCAAAGTACGCCAGGTTTTTTCTGACAATGTTTTCAATTGATGCCAATGGGGCAAAAAAATGTCACAACCCCTTAGAACATGTAGAACTCACCCCAGTCACCCCTGAATATTTTTAAAATTCAATATAAACAGCCCAATTCCAAAATAAGCCAGGATTTTGATCTCAACACCTCAGTACATGTGGAACTCATCCAAGTCTAAATATTTTTAAATATTTTAAAAATTCAATAAATTAAAAAAGTAAGAAGAAAGGACAGTTTTCAGATACGCACTTATCAAAGTTCCAATTTTTACATGTATTTTAATGGAAAATGATTGTATTGAATTTTAAAAATATTTAGGGGTGACTGGGGTGAGTTCTATAGGTGCTGAGGTTTTGAAACATTTTTTTGCCACTTTGGCATCAACTGAAAACATTTTCAGAAAAATCCTGGTGTACTTTTAAATTATGGTGATTTTATTGAACTTTTAAAATATTCGGGGGTGGCTGGGGTGAGTTCTACATGTGCTGAAGGGTTGAGACTTTATGTGTGCCCCTTTGGCATCAATTGAAATTATTATCAGAAAAAACTGGGCAGATTTTTGAATTAGGTTGGTTTTGTTGAATTTAAAAAATATTTAGGGGTGGCTTGGGTGAGTTTTATATCTGATGAGGGGTTGAAAGTGCTTTAAGAAGTTTTTAGGGTTATACGCGACTATTTTCTGTCATAAAATAGCAGCTATCATGCAATTAAAAATAAAATTATTTTTCGTTATTGACTAATGCGTTAGGAACTTCAGACTCATTGTTTAAGGGATAGTAAAACATCCCCTAAAATTAGGTCAAACCATATTCTTGCTATGTACGCTTACTCCACTTATTGGAAAGTCGTTACATACCGTAGCAGTTGAATAAAAATCTCTATTGATTTTACTTACTAAGAAATGATGATTTACATATGTTACTATGGCCAATCTTTATGGCCAACAGCCATACCACGCTGAAAAAACCAGTTCTCGTCAGATCACTGAAGTTAAGCAGCGTTGGGCGCGGTTAGTACTTGGATGGGTGACCATTCGAGAAAACCGAGTGCTGTTGGCACATCGTGGGTGTGGTGAGCCCACACTTGTAGTTATTTTACTACAAGCTATCAACCTAGAAACACTACCCGAATCGGGTAGTGTCACGCCTACCCTGAAAGGGAAATGGCTTAATGGTATACTGGGATGTTTAGGGTACAAAAACACCCCCAAAAACATGCTGTAAACCCAAAGAATCGTTAATCTTTCTAGTTCGGGGGTATGAATCTTTTGATTCGGTACGTCTGATCGTCAAAATATAAAAGTTTTAGTCAAATCTATCATAGCGTTTTTGAGGAAAAAAAACATTTTGCTAAAATAAGCATTTTTCCATTAAAATACATGTAAAAATCGAAACTTTGGACAAGTGTTTGTCTAAAAACTGTTCATCTTTCTGCCATTTTTCTTTCGAATTTTTAGTTTGCAGGTTGGAAAATACAAGAAAAAATTTTTTTTAGAATTTTTTATCATAAGGCTTTTTTCTGTACATTTGGTGCGGGGTCCTTTCTTCATTAAAAATTCGAATGTTTTTTAGTTGAAATATCAACTATTACATTTTTCGTTGAGAATTCATCTTTTTGGGTTGAAAATTCAGCTAATTGGTTAAGTAATTACCTACTCAGTGGGCAAGAAATTTGAGAACGTAATTGGAACGTCCTAAAAACGTTTCTTGGACGTACTAATCAAAAGGCGTTATTTGAACGTTTCAAAAAAAAAAAAAAAAAACATGTCAGACTAAATAATGTTCTGAAAACATTTCATGTTCCAAATACGTCCTTTAAACGTCTCTGGAACATTGTATGTCCGAGGAATTTTATTTGGACTAACTTAGGACGTTTATGAGCCGTTCTAATAACGTTCTTTAACGTTTGTGTCCACTGGGTACTTTGTTAAAAATTCCTTTTTTTAAATATCATCATTCTAGATAAAAATTCATCTCTCTGGATAAAAATTTGTCTTTTTTGATGTAAAATTTAACTATTTGGTTAGAAATTCCTCTAATTTGTTAAAAATGCAATATTCTTATTTAAAATATTAGGAATTTGAAATGTATCAATTTGAATTTAATATTAGCATCTACATTAATTTTCTTTAAAAGAATTTATTACCCAACTTTCCTGAAAAATCTTCTTATTTCCTCTGTTTTAAGAGCATTTTAGTCTGTGAAGACTGTTACCTCTATAAGGATGTTTTTGATTTGCAACAGTGAGTCCTTCAAAACTACAAAATTAAAAAATAAATCGTTTATCTAGGAAATATTTGAAAGTGGTATCATCAGAAAGAATCTGTTTCCAAGCGTCTTATTTTCTAATTTCTTGAATTTCTGTTTAAGTATTCTTGAAAAATGAATCGAAAACTTGTAAAAAAAGGGAGAAAAGAGAAAATTGGGTCGATATTCTCGGTTTTAGTTGTTTTAGGGATTTTTCACATTCAAGGGAACAAAAAGGAGGGAAAAAGAAGATGGACTGTTTATATTATGTGATAAATATTGAATAACCCATGAATTCGGAAACCACACGAAAGATTTAACGAAACGATGTTATTAAAGTACTTTTTCCATCGATACCGCAAAAAGTTTATGACGTTTCGAATTAATCCCTGTTCCGAATTGCTCGACTGTAGTCAGGGATCTTTTTGCCATCCTTTTTCGGAATATGTACTCGTACACTGATGCCAGTTCGGAACATATACCTTCTTTTTTTATAAAAGAAAATTGGAGGATGTTCGTAGTTGTGACAAATATTAAATGTGTATTGGTATCATAGAAAAAGATATATGAAAGCGGGATAGGATGGGAAGCGAGCCAAACTGCCAAAAAAGACACTTTTTCCCGTTTCTGTAATAATCGATCCATTATACGTATAACCACATGTGACGTTACGCGAAATTAAAACAGTTTAGCAACTTCAATTGCGTGATACAAACAAGCGATATCTCCCTGAAAATCATAATTGAGGGTTCACTCTAATAATCACGATTTTATTTTAATTGAGCTGAATCAGTTAAGACTACCTTGATTTTTGAAATGTGGACTTTGATCTTGAAAATTTATGCGAACTTTTTTTTAAAATTTTTGCATTGTGATTTTTGAGAAAAAAAATGGAAATATATTGAAATATTGAAACATATTTTATCTATGTACCTGAAGTTCGGAACGTTCAAATGAACGAAATATTTTTCCCGATTTCTATTTTACTCATAAATAATGCTGCAACTGCAATTTAAAATATGCATTATAATTCTGTTTCAATAACAAATTATTTCCAATATAAGTGAACAAACATTTAAGCACTTTTTCTATTTTTTTCATTTTCCCATAAGGGAGTTACAGTCTGTTATGCATGTATGTGTGGGGAGGGGTTCACTCGATTACGTAACATTTTTAATTTATGAATTTTCTGCACCATCAACTTTGCATATCAAAATTTCTAAACAAATAATTTTACTTCATCATAAAATTTATTCCTAAATGTTTCTAAACATTTTTGATAGAAGAGAAAGTTTAATATGTAAATGATTGTTTAATTGTGGGAAATAATTATGTTTTTAACACTTCGCTACCACACTATAATTTGTAATCTTTCTCACATTTTCAAAAAAAAAAAAAAAAAAAAAAAAAAAGTAAATTATGGACAAAAACTTATTTTGAAGAATTCGAAAAAAATTAGAAGCTTCTTAATAATTAGGAAAGACTTGAAGAGATTAAATTTTTTCAAGATTTCTGGGAAAATTTTAAATGGTTTAGTTTTTATTTTAAAAGAATAATTTTAAGTTTTTAAGATTTCAAAATGTGTAGAAAAAGAATATGGAGGACTTTGAGTAAAACTATTTTAATTTTTCAGGATTTAAAAAATTTTTATGTAAACTGAATTTTGCGGGGCGTCCAGAGAATGAAAAAAATGTTCTTAAGATTCATGAGCAAATTTTAAATCATTGTTCTGTAATGAATTCTAAGAGCAAATTGGAAAAGATTATAAAACAATTTTCATTATTTCCCAAAATTTTCATAAAGAGTATAAAAGATTTTAAAGCAAAATTTTGCAATTTTCCCATATTACATAATTTTCGAAAAAATTTGAGTAGGTTCAAGAGATATTCAGAAGTTTTGAAAGGATTCGAAAATAATTAAAACTTGTAAAGATTTTTTCAGACTTATGTAAGCTTTCACGAAATGAGAAAAAGTAGGTTCCCAGGAAAAATCAAAATGATTTTTTATTTTTAAAATTTAATTTTAAGAGATTATTTAAAAAGATTTCAAAACATTTCAAAGATTTCTAAAATTTTCAAAGAAGAATCTGAAAGATTTTAAGGCATTTTTTTTCTTTTGCTGAATTAAAAAAAGTGAGGAAAAATTTGAATAATTTTTAAAGGTGAGAAGGTTTAGAAAGTCTGAAAATATTAAAAAAAGAATCATCTTACGATTCGTGTGAAAATTTTAATTAATTTTTTATTTTGAAAAATGAAATTTTGAGAGAAAATTAAAAAAGGTTTTTAAACATTTAAAACGATTTCCTAAACTTTCTAAAAAGAGTGTAGAAGATTTTTAAGCAAAATGTTTCAATTTGGTAAGATTAAAAAATCCAAAAAAAAAATGAGTAAATTCAAGAAATATTTAGAAGAATTGAATAAGAGATTCCAAAAGAATTTTAAACTTTAAAAGATTTTTAGAAATTTATATTTTTAAAGATTTAAAAAAAAATTTAGAAGGTTTAAAAGAATCGCGAAAGGTTTCAAGAGAATAAACAAATTTTCTTAAAATTCCGGGGAAAATTTAGAAGACTATTAGGCAATTTTTTTACATTTTGAATGATTTTTCAAAATTTCAAGATGAATTCGAGTCAGTTGAAAATATTTTTAGGAATTCAAGACATTTTTTAAATAGATTAGAATTATTTAAAAACTTGGAAATAGTTCCGAAAATTTATCAAATATTTCTTGATTTCTTCCAAACTTCTAGAAGTCCGAAATATCTTTCAAAAAGATTCTAAAAAGATTATATTTTGTAAAATCCTATAAAATAAGAAAAGTTTTTCTTAAATCTTCTAGATTCTATTTTGACACATCTGAAATATTAAAAAATCTTTTACAATTTTCTCAAGAATCATATAAAAATTATATTCATATAAATTTAAAAACAAACTGATAATACCCATTTTCTTGTTCCCAGTATTTAAAATTTAATTTTACCTCGAATTTAAGTGTTCAAAAACTTTTAACAAATAGTTATTTAAAAATTTTATATTGTATCATTAATATTATTTTGTATTCAAAGAAAATGTTACGGTCTGTTACATGGGGGGGGGAGGTCGAAAATAATGTTACATAATATGTGAACGCTCCCTAATGTTAATGCAAGAAAAATGTTTCTAAGTTTATTTTAAACCCTTTTAGATACATAAATCTTAAACGAAATAGTTAAGTTTTCAGCTCAAAAAGATAAATTTTAATAAAAAAATTGAAGAATCAAATTTTCAGTGGAAATTATTAATTTCAAACCAAGAATGTTGAATTAACCCGAAGAACACGAATTTTCAACAAATTAGTTGAATCCTCAAACAAAACAGACTAATTTTCAAGCTCTGAATACAAATGTGAATTTTGAAAAAAAAGTTCAATTTTCAACACAAAAATATCAACTAAAAACGCCAAATTTTCAAACAAAAATGGAGTTGTTAAATGTTTAGTTTAAAAAATTAATTCACCGAAAAAAACGAATTTTCAACAAAATAGTTCAATTTTCGACCAAAGAGATGAATATTTAAGTACAACAAAAATTAATTTCTAACAAACGAGTTTAACTTTTAACGAAAGTGATGAATCTTCGATGAAAACAAAAATGAATTCTCAACTAAAAGTGTAATAGTTGATACTTCCACACACAAAATTTAATTTCAATCATAAACAGTTGAATTAAACCAAAAAAATACGAATTTTCAACAAATTAGTTGAATCCTCAGCCAAAACAGACTAATTTTCAAACCAAAAACTGGAATTTACAAGAAAATGAGTAAAATTCTTAACCAAGAAATATTTTTCAGTCAATAAAAAAAAAAATCCAAAATGTTGAATTTTCAAGCCATAAAGACGAATTTTCAAGAAAATAAATGAGTTTGCAACTAAAAAAAAAATTTTTCAACAAAATAGTTAAGTTTTCGACTGAAAAGATGAATTTTAACTGAAAAGTTGAATCTTTAACATCTTGTTCAAATTATAATGATTTTTGTTTGTTAAAAAATCGAATTTTTGTATAAAACGCTAACATAACCTAACGAAAAATCCAAAATGGTTCTAATTTATCAATTTAATTATTTTAAACAAAAATCATTCGATTTAAATGTAATGATTGCTGTTTAAAAATACCAATTTAAGGTGTAAAACGCTAACGTAACGTAATATTGTTCAAAAATTATGAACGTATAAAATTTGATGGTTTTTGTTTAAAAATGTCAATTTCCGGTAAAAACGCTCATAAAACCGAAAAATGTAAATTGTTGAAAAATGTTTAAACTTTGAGATCTGAAAAGTTAAAATCTGCGTTTAAAAAAATGAATTCCCAACAAAAAGTGTAATAGTTGATATTCCACAGAAAATTTTTTATTTTTTATTCAAAACATTTGAATTAAACCAAAAAATACAAATTTTCCACTAATTTGTTCAATCCTCAACCAAAGCAGACTAATTTTCGAAGAAAAAAGATCAATTTTCAACAAGAGTTGAACTTTCAAGCTGAAAACACGAATTTTGTGCAAAACAGTTGAATTTCCAGTCCAAAAATATGAATTTTTAACCAAAAAGTTTAATTTTCAACCCAAAAATATCAATTTTGTACCAGAATAATTAAATTTTCAACTTAAAAATACGAGTTTTCAAACTAAAAAGATTGTTACAAAATAGTTATAATTCCAAACAAAGAAATTAATTTTTATCTAAAATGATGACGGTTGAACAAAAAAAAAAAATTTTTAACCACATAGTTAAATTTTCAATCCGAAAGATGAATTTTCTTCTAAAAAGGGGCAATTTTCAACAAAATACATGAATTTTCAATTAAAAATTATCAATTTTCAACGAAAAATAGAATAGTTAAATTTTCAGTTAGAAAACCATATTTTCAACAACAACAAAAAACCATTTTCAACTAAATAATTAAATTTTTAACCAAATAAAATAAATTTCCCCCAAAAATGGAATACACTAAGCGAAGAATTCCCATGTAGTTCGGGTTTACACCCCAATATTTCGGGTGGTTTATCTTTTTTTTTTGTTTCACACGAAGGTTTGGCGCGCTTGCACTACTGAGACGTGCGATCACCCCAACCATTCGAGTTCTCACCCGAAACAGCAGCGGCCGAAGTGATGGGGCGCCCGCCCGAATACTTGGGGAGCTTGCACGAATGATTCGGGTAGTGGCACGAATGATTAAGGTCGTTAGGCAACTCGAATCAATTAAAAATCTCACACGTTGATGATCACAGTTCAACCCTGTCCTCAAGCACTACATGAAAAACCAGATAACTAGTTACTCTTTATTCAACTGACATCTTGCACATGAACAATAAAATCAACATAAACTAGAAACAGTGACATTCGGGAAGAGCCTGATGTTCATCAGCTGCGGCCATTAGCAAACATGCGCAAACGTCGAACGCGCAACATTCAACGCGGTTAACGTTGGTTGTCGACTCGAATCTCCCGCGAATCATTCGTGCAAGCTCCCCAGCCAGTCGGGCGAGCGCCCCACCACTTCGGCCGCTGCTGTTTCGGGTGAGCACCCGAATGGTAAGGGTGATCGCACGTCTCAGTAGTGCAAGCGCGCCAAACCTTCGTGTGAAACAAAAAAAAAAAGAGAAACCACCCGAACTATTGGGGTGTAAACCCGAACTACACGGGAATTCTTCGCTCAGTGTAGTTAAATTTTCGGTTAAAGAAATGAATTTTTGACTAAAATAATGAACCTTCAACCAAACAAAATTGAACAAAATTGTTGAATTTTCAAGAAAATAAACAAATTAATTTCAACTTCAGTTTACCGAAAATTTCTTGACTCTGACAGGTTTTCCCTGACATTCCCTGAACAGTTTTAAATTCCCTGACATTCTCTAACTTTTCCTGACCACTTTTAAATTCCCTGACTTCTCCTAACATTCTGGAATTCCCTGTCCTATAGCGACCCTGGATATGGACTTTGTTCATGAAAATTTATATGGATTATTATTTGTTAATCATAGCGTTCTATGATTCTAGAGGGGGAAAAAAATGAAAAAAAAACGTAAAATTGAAAAATATTTTCTCTTCAAACTTAAAGTACTTTAGTAAGTTGCAAATGACTCTAATATAATTTTACAGGAGACGAAAACTGAAAAACGTTCTTTGGAAGCATAAAAACGAAACATTATTTTATTAGGAATCTGAATCATAACAATAACGTTTGAAAAGTCGTTGAAAGTTTTATGGTTCCATGAAGGGAAATAAAGCGTTGCGGAAATTACAAACGAGAGAAAACCACTAGCCTCGTAAATAAAGGGCACTTTTGAAACCTTTGTTTAACTTTTTTATTGCGACAGAAGAGAGTCTCGAAATGGGTTTTATTAGTGAGTACGATTGAGGGCTTGGTCAACATTTTTTGTTGCTTTCAGATCCCGAAAGTTATGCAGTTTAGAATGGAATTTAAAATCTAACAATCGCTATCAACATTTTATTGAAAATTCCCTATAAAAAAGGGTTTAGGGTCATATCACGATTTTTTAAATCCTATCCAAAAAAGTAGTGTACTATTTCTGATTTTGAACATTAAATTTACAAATTACCCCTTTTAATAAGAAAAATAAAAGAAAACATTATGCGAATTGAGAAACATTTGTGCTTTTTAATACTCTCGCGCAGTTAAATAACAAATTTCAAATGATTTAATGAATTATTTAAATTATTACACATATTTTATGTTAGTTGATAGTGCTCGTGTTAGTTTTTTCACCGGAAATGAGCATTTTCAAACAAAAATCATCAAGATTCTCAATTTTCAACATTTTATGTTATGTCAGCCTATGACGCCCAAAATGGGTATTTTTAATAAAAACTTGTCAGATCTCAAAGTTTAAACATTTTTCAACAATTTGCATTTTTCGGTTTAATGAGCGTTTTTACCGGAAATTGACATTTTTAAACAAAACCATCAAATTTTGTAGGTTCATAATTTTTGAACAATATTAGGTTACGTTAGCGTTTTACACCTTAAATTGTTATTTTTAAACAACAATCATCATATTTAAATCGAATGATTTTTTTTTTAAATAATGAAATTTATAGATTAGAACAATTTCGGATTTCGCGTTAGTGTTTTTCGACCAAAATAGAAATTTTTATTAAAAAATTATTAGATTTCAAAAAAGATTGACAACTTTTAACCATTTTAGGTTATCTTAGCGTTTTATACAGAAAATCGATTTTTTAACAAACAAAAATCAATATAATTTGAACAAGATTTAAAATCTTTGAAGAAGTTTGGATTGTTTTAGAGGTTTTTGTCAGAAATTGGTATATTTAAACCATTTCCCTTTCAGGGTAGGCGTAACACTACCCGATTCGGGTAGTGTTTCTAGGTTTTTCTTGTAGTTATAAATAACTACAAGTGTGGGCTCACCACACCCACGATGTGCCAACAGCACTCATTTTTGACAAAAAGCACTAACATAAAAAAAATGGTCAATTTTTATTTAAAAAATCTATTTCCGGTATAAAACCTCAATAATAACCTAAAATTGTAAGAAATTATGAATCTATTCTAAAAGCGCTAACGGTTTTTAAATTTTAAATACCAATTTCAGATGAAAAATACTAATATAAGCAAAATTTTGTTCAAAATTGTAAATTTTCTTTGAAACTTATTTTATTTTATTTTTTTTAAATAACCGATTTTCGCAAAACACGTCAACTATAAATTGAACTTGTTCCAAAATTGAGAATCCGACTTCCAGTGAAAAAAGTTATCATAACCTACAATTGTATTATATATTGTATAATTAAAAAATGTGAATCTTCTTTGAAATCAAATGATTTTTTAATAACAATTTCAATTTCAATTTCTGACAAAAAACACTGTCAAAATTCGAAATTGTTTGATACTGTAAATTTTATTATTTTGAACAAAAATCGTTGGATTTAAATGTAATGATTTTTGTTTAAGAATATTAATTTCAGGTGAAACACGTTAAAATAACCTACGGTTGATGAAAATTGCAAATATTCTTTGAAATCTAATCATTTTTAACTTTGTATTTCTAGAAGGAATCTGTATTATCATCGGAGTTGGTAACGATCGATCATGTGCAGGTATCTTTCACAACTGTGAAACTCTAGTAGCTTAGTGGTAAGAGCACCCGACCACCAATCGGAAGACCTGTGGTTCGATTCCCAACGGAGCGAAGGAGAAAGATCTTTTTTCAAAAAATAAAAATTTTAATTTAAAATTCAAACTCCATCTTGTCTGAAAGGACGTTAAGAATTCCTGTTATTTGAGGAGTTACGTTAGATCGATATTGTTGATTTCCAATTTCACAGTTGTGAAAGATATCTACACAGGATCGATCGTTACCAACTCCGATGATAATACAGATCCCTTTTAATTTAACTTGTATTAAAACATAACACTTTGCTATGAAAAGTGTATATCTGAAAAAAGTATCTGCCTTCGATCTCTCTAGTAGCTTAGTGGTAAGAGCACCCGACCGGCATTCGGAAGAGCTGTGGTTCGATTCCCACCGGAGCGAAGGAGAAAGATCATTTTCCAGAAAATAAAAATTGGTATTTCTAATTTTGGTATTTCAGAAATTGTAAGCTAGTTAGAAGTAAGTAGAAAGTAAGCAAGTAAGTTAGAAATTGGTATTTCTAACTTAGCACAACAGAAAATTGTTCAAAATTGTAAATTACCTTTGAAGTCAAAAATTGTGAAGATTGTGATAGGAAAAAAACCACCGGCGTAGCACGCTTGTTTATTTTCCAGTAATATAAAAAAATATGTAATGTAAAAACATATAGATACAAATTTTGTTTTACTTTAACAAGTTTGATACTGAATTTTTATTTTTCCCGAAATGAAAAGAAAATCAAGCAGATTTGAAAGGGATTCTTTTATCGATAACCTAATGGCATGTGAGCTTTATGCATGCCTAACTCAGATATGGATTGAGGGCGTTGGCATCGTTAAAATGAAATCTGAGATCGAAAGGTGTCACGATCGGAATATCGTTAAGAATTTTATACCCCAGAGAAAATAATTTTTCACGAAAAATCAAAGAAGCCCAACACTCATCATTTTAGTTTTTCAATTTACATCAAAGATAGTACAGTAAAAAAATACTTAAAATTGTTAAAGCTTAAAATTTTCTGACCTTAAATTCGTAAAGATAAACTTAAATTCAGCAAACAAAGTTTCTGAATTTAAGGCGTCACACAGCGGGGCAAAAAAAGTTTATGTGGACAAGTCAATTTTTAGCCTACACTATTTATTTAAATTGGAAGTTTTTTATGAAGGATTTTTAAATTACGAACATATTTGTGAGTTTAGGTTTTTGGTAAAAAAATTGATTATTTTTTTATTCAAGAACAAAATTGAATTTTTTTTAACTTTTCAAAGGTAACATTTTTTTATAGATTTTCCGATTTATCAAACAAGGTCTTATAGCTGTGCTAAAAATATCTAGACATAATTTTCAATTGGCAAGAATAATTTAAAAAATGGTTTATTATGTTATAAATAAATAAATGAATGAAAGTTATTTTTTAGGATTGGCAATGTTTTGCTCATCCAAATCTCGAGTTTTTGTATAAAATATACACAAATTAATGTTAAATTACGATTAATTGAAAAAATACGCTATTTAGGAATTGTTTAAAGAATTTTTTATAAACAAATTCACAGTTTGGACATTTTTCAACGAATAGGCTCAATTTTTTTAGGTAATCAACTAAGAATGTCTTCTTGATGACTTTTTGGTACGAAGCTTCGCAAATTTACAAGAATTATTAATTATTTAAACAGACTTCATATAAAAATACAGAGTTGGGCTATTTTTTAAACAATATGCTACATAATCAACAATTGTTGTTATTCTGGAAAGTATCATAGAGTAAAGTCATCGCAAGTACATTTTTACTTGAATTCGTGAAAAAATTGAGCCTATTCATTGAAAAATAACCAAACTCTAAATTGGTTCAAGAAAATTGTTTTAATCATTAGTAATTTTTGTTTTGTAAAGTATCGTGGCAAATAGTTATCGGGAGGACATTCTTAGATGATTTAAAAAAAATTGAGCCTATTTATTAATAAATATCCAAAATATGCATTTTTTCATAAAAATTATTTTAAAAATTTTCCAAATAACACCTATTTTTAATTAATCGTAATAAAACATTTATTTCTATTACATTTTATACAACAATTCTGGATTTGAATGAGCTAAGCATTGCCAATCCCGAAAAATAACGTTTATTTATTCATTTATTAATACCGTAATAAAATTTTTTGTTAAATTATGCTCACCTATTGGGAATTATTTTCAGATAGTTTTAGCACAGACTTAAGAACTTCTTCGATAAATCTGAAAATCTGAAAAAATGGGTACTTCTGAAAAGTTAAAAAAAGGCAGTTTTGCTGTTAAATAAACAAATAAGCACATTTTTTAACATAAATCCAGACATACAAATCTGTTTGAAATTTAAAAATGTTTCATTTAAAATAACCGTCAACATCGAATAAATGGTGTAAGCTAAAAATTGATTTTTCAACATAAACTTTTTTCCCCCACTGTGCGTCATCTGAATTTCAGAAACTAATCATAAATTTTCTTAACTTCGGATAAACTTGAATCCAAATAAATAATTGCTTAATTTAATTTTACTTCTAAAATTAAGGTAAAAAATTGTAAGTTGTAAACATTTTTATTATTCTCTTTATTATGAGCTGTGCACTTGTTTATAATAAAAAAGAATAAGTTTAAGAAGAAATTTGATATGGAAAATTAATTAAGAAAAAAACCTTTTTATCTCCCAATAATTTCCTAAAAGAGTTTCTCAGAGCGTCTAGTAACCCGTCTGTATCATATAGCATTTCACCTTTGCTATTTCTCATGCTGACAAACTCTGTACTTTTACTTCCCTTCATATATTTATAAATCAGTGTCTTGCTTCCTTCAAAGCCGGTTTGCATATTCTTATCTTCTTCTGTTCTGATATAATCTTTACTTTCCTTGACTATTTGTTTAACTTTCCTCTTTTTGTGTCTGTAATCATTTTCAATTCTATTTCTCTCCTCATCGCTAATGCCTGTGATGTTCAACCTTCTTTTATGTGCCTTTTTGTTCTCTTAGGAGGCTGCCTGAATTTCATCATTCCACCATGCATCACCACACATTCTTCCTACAACCGCAGTACCACACACTTCAATCGCAATCCTAACAATGACATCCTCGATTTAAATTAATATGAACCACTAATTTTGAGCAATTTTTTATTAAAATAAAGTTGATGCAAGATTCATGTAAACACATAAGAAATTAATTGTGAAGAAAAAAAATGTCCAAAATGTGAACTTTTCTACATTATATTCAACACTTTTATGTCGAATGTATATTACATTCATTTCCGTACGTCGGCCTGGGATAAATTTTATTTATCATGATTACTCTAATATTTTTTTCTTATTTTGCATTAAATTTTATTCTCAGCTACCCTGAAAAATATATCATTTCAATAAATTTATATTATAACAATGCATAATAAGCATTGGTATTGAAACAGACGTATTTTCATTGTCCTTTTTATAATTAAAAAAAGTGCAAATCCTGTGAAAAAAAATTTGGTTATTAAAGATTTTATTGCAGCTTAGGTCGTTTTTCCATAAATTTTATTTGTTTATTTTTAATGGCACTTTTGAACGATTTAAGCTAAAAATACACAACCTAGCGTAAAATGGTTCTAAGCCAATTTGTAGATATAATTTAGACGAAAAAAGTTGTTAAATATAATTTTATTGTAGCTTGTGTCCTTTTTCCAAAAGGTTAATTTTTTCATTTCTAACATATTTTTATTACAAGAGTTTATAAAAAATTTTTAGGTCTTTTTTGGTTGAAAAACTTTTGTATTTTCCTATCTAAAAATTATTAATAACACATTTATAGATCCTTTTTGGGTGAACAACTTTTTTCTATTAATTTTTTTTTCGTACCTTGTGTCATTTTTCAAAAAAAAATTATTTTTTCATTTTTAACGTTGTTTTTTACGAGTAAAATAAAAACTACGTGTTCCATAAAAAGGCGATGAATAACAAATTTTTAGATTTTTTTTGAGTGAATAATTTTTGTTGATTCGTCTTTTTTCGTATCTTGCATAGTTCGAATGCAAAATGGAATTTTTTTTTTGCGAACAAAATTTGAATTTTCAATTTTTCAAGAAAATTCAAAAAGTTGTTACGATAATCTTGTAGGGCTTTCAAAAATCAACGTTTTTCTTTTCTTGACTTTTTTTATATCATGCGTTGTTTGGCTTAAAATATTCATTTTCGTTTGTTTTTTTGGATTTTGAAAATGCCCATCATCTCCCAATAATTCCCTAAAAGAGTCTCTCAAAGCGTCTAGTATCTCGTCTGTATCGTATAGCATTTCACCTTTGCTATTTCTCATGCTGACAAACTCTGTACTTTACTTCCCTTCATATATTTATAAATCAGTTTCTTGCTTCCTTCAAAGCCGTTTTGCATATTCTTCTCTTCTTCTGTTCCGAATTAATCTTCACTTTCCTTGACTATTCGTTTAACTTTCCTTTTTGTGTGTCTGTAACCATTTTCAATTATATTTCTCTCCTCATCGCTAATGCCTGTGATCTTCAACCTTCTTTTATGTGTCTTTTTCTTTTCTTTGGAGGCTGTCTGAATTTCATCATTCCACCATGCATCACCAGACATTCTTCCTACAACCGCAGTACCACACACTTCAATCGCATTTCTTACAATAACATCCTCGATTTAAATTAATATGAACCACTAATATTGAGCAATTGTTTATTAAGACAAAGTTGATGCAAGACTCATGCAAACACATAAGAAATTAATTGTAAAGAAAAAAAAAAATTTTGAGACTAAAACTCAGTGTAATGAAGGATTAAGTTTAAGCTGAAAGACTATCACTTCCATTTAGCTTAAATCTAATTTCTAATTCTAAATACACGGAAAAAATTTATCCGTGAAGAAGTCACGAACTTGTAGCTAGGTCTCGGATACGAGATAAAAAAATGAAACATTAAATCCTTATTTCTATGAGAAATATATGGATAAATTTCGAAGTTTCTTACGAACAGTTCCTGAAAATTTCAGACTGAAATAAAAAGAGGAAAAATTTTATTTGTGCGATTTAATTTTATATTAATTTATAAATTCGCAACTCAGAAGATTCGAACCTCAAAGACTGCTGACTCACCAGTTTCTAAACATAAACCAGGAGTGCGTAAACACGCGCAGCCATCGAGGCCAAACAAAATAGGTATTATAAAACTTCTAGCCACTCATCCGACGAGCTCGAGATACACATACGAGCGCACACACGCACCGCGCGTGTGTGCGTGGGCCACGTACAAGGAGACTTAGTTTCGAGTTCCCAGATTTGTCGGGCAAGCTCGTGAGTGCTCTGAGAATCTTTTCCCAATCACTCGTAATATTTTTGTAATTATTCACGTAAAAAAAAAGTGATGAACCGTTTTAGAATTTTCACATCGAGTTCGTCAATCTTTCTCAAAGTTCGTAGGTTATTTACGAAAATACATAAATATCCGATGAATTTTTCTCATATCCGAGACCTAGCTACTAGTTCGTGACTTTTTTACGGATAAATTTTTTCCGTGTAGTTCGGAATTTCGGTCTTCGTAAAAAAGGCATTGAATTTAAAATCAGTATCCAGCTAACATATTATATTTAGATTGAAAAAACACGTAGCAGAAACAACGAAGGTAAGTGCTATCTTTCGAATCAAGTACGAGAGCTGCAGATGTTGTTTACGACACTAAGGGTCTAGATATTGCTAGCGTTGGCATTTCTTTTCTTCCGCAGCTACTCGAATTATACGAAGGCAAGTGTCCTGCATGGAAAAAAGCGTAAAGCTCGAAGTAATTGTAATACGTTGCATAAAAATTGCAAGCCTCTATTTTAGTACAAAAAAATCGTAAATCTACCTAATAAAATTGGTGAAAAGAAATTGGCGAAAATCTCGCATTCTTTGCTGTTGAATACCTAATTGATAGTGAAAGTGGATATGACTTTAAGTGGCTGTTTTCAGTCTGCTCCTTTGAATTTTCTGGAATTTTTTAAATCGTAATTCCAAATGAGGAATTTTAATTCTTAAAGTTTATTTCTAAAAGATAATATTTGAATTGTAAATGATACTTTAATAATAATAAAGGCAACAAAGCTGTTCTTCACATTTGCCTAAACGTTTTAAAAATGACAAGAGGATTATATTCATAATCCCTGGAACCCATAACCCCATAACCCCTAGGTGGTTATTTGATTTGATTATACAATTTATTTCTGAATGTTTCTAAACATTATTGATAAATGAGAGAATTTCAATTGTAAATGCTTTTTACTATTGGAAAATAATTCTGTTCTGAACATTTTGCTACCACACTATAATTTGTAAACTTTTTCACAATTTTAAGGAGATGAGAAAAATTAAATTATGGACAAAAACTTAAAATATCTTAATTTACAAAGAGTATACAATCACGTTACCGGTAACAAAAAAATTACCAGTACCGACAATAAGATTTCGATGAAAATTTTTAATGATTTAGGTTTTATTTCTTCTTTACTCATAATGTGTGCCCTAAGGGTTTACATGATCTCTGTTTCTTACAATATTTCCACCTACTATTAGTAAAAAGTTATACAAATTTTTGAATTGAAAGAACGTATTTATGAATTAATTGAATACAAACATAATACAAAATTACTATGATTGCAAATTTGAATTGTATAGTTTAATCACGTAAAAAGGAATTAAGTGGCAATAAATTTGAAATGTTTACTTTGGAACATTATTATATTGAAAATAATTCGATTTTGAATACCCAGTTCTTGCATGGTTTTATTGTTACGGCAACTGTTTTTCCCGAGTTAATTTGGAAAGAGGCTTGGTAAATTGAAAAGATAATTTAAAAATATTCAGTTATTAATATTACCATTGATTAATAACATTTTTCAACGCTTTTAAATTCAAAAAATCAATTCTAAACATTCTACATTTGGAAATGGTCGAATTTTAATTTGTAAAATTGAATAATTCTCAATTTAAAATGCATAGTATATTTAGGAATTCAATAATTGAATTTTGTAGAAAATTCGTCTGTTGAAAATTCAACTGTTGAATTTTGCAGAAAATTTGTCTGTTAAAAATTCCACTGCTGAATTTAGTATCTAATTCCTCTCTAGAAAATGTAACTGCTGAATTTTCAACCTTGAATTTTCATCCAAGAAGATGAATTTTCAACCATGAAGATTGCTTTTCTACCAAAAGCTACGAATTTTCTACGAAATAGATGAATTTTCTATAAAATAGTTGCATTGTCAACTGAAAAAGAATACATTTTTAATCAAAAATGGAATAGTTTAATTTTCAGTTTAAAGAATTAATTTTTAACAAAAGGAGAAACGATTTTTGAACAAAATAGTTCAATTTTTAACCAGAGATAAATATCCAACTAAAATAATGAAGCTTTTACCAAAAAATGAATTTTTAACGAATAGTTCAAATTTCTACCAAGTAGTTGAACTTCCAACCAAAAAAGATTAGTTTTGAACCAAGAAGCCAGAATAGTTCAATTTTCAGTTTAAAACGTTAATTTTCAACAACAAAAAACTATTTCTCAACCAAAGAGATGAATTTTCAATTAAATGATGAATCTTTAACCAAAAAAATTAATTTTTAAGAAAGTAGTTCAACTTTCAACAAAGTTGTAGAAAGGGCCTTGGAAATTTGGGAAGCTACATTAAAAATATTCAGTTATTAATACTTTTTCGAAATTTTTCAATTTTGAAATCTTACATTTTGAAAGATTTGAGTTTTAAAGACTGTAAATTTATATTGTACTATTTTCCAGCAAGTTAAGTTGAACATTTTTCTAATTTAAACGCTCTAAATCTGAAAAAGGCCAACTATTAATTAGTAAAATTCATTCATTTCCAGCTTAAAAGTCTATGAAAGTATACTATTTGAAGTATTCCTCATTATGAAATGTTGTTTTAATATCGACAGCTTTTAACTGGGAGTTATTCAATTATCCAAAGTTTTTAATTTAAAATTATTTAATTTCGAATGCTTTCGAATGCGATTTCAATTTTATATTCTATAATTTTTGAAGAATTAAATTTGAAAGTTATTTGCCACGATTTTTTAGTTTTTGGTGTCAATTTTTTATAAAAAAAATTAACATAAGCAAATTTATTTATTGAGGCTCTTAGTTGAATATTGAATGCTTACAATATTGTGTTAATGTAAATTCAAAAATATAAAATTGTGGACTTACAGGTTAAAATTAATTATTTAACTAAGCATTGGTTTTAATGATTTTTTCGACTATAAAATACAATTATTTTCAAACGATACAGTTTTAAAAGATTTAAAAATTTTTAAAAACCATTTTCAATATTTCGATATAAAATTATTCTGTTTTAAATGTTTTTAATTCAAAGTTATTTGTTTTTAAACGATTCCACTTGAAATAATTGAATGTTGAAAGTTTCAAGCTGAATGCTGATTCAGTAAGATATGACTTTTCTTTCTTATCCCATAACTACATAGAAAAAACCAACAGTTAATTTAAGTCGAAAATTGGAATTATTTTAAGATGTAACAAAAAGAAGCATATGAAACCTGAAATTAAGAATTTGTTTTATCACTAAAGTAAGCAAACAAAAAGACTGAAATTCAGGCAGTAAAGACCTAAAATTAAGGTAGTAAAGACCTGAAATTCAGGTAGTAAAGACCTGAAATAAAGACAATATTTATACTGAAAAGGTAGTGCAAGGTTGAGATGACACTGAATTAAGGACTCTTCTTGCTGAAAGTAAGTCGCATATTTACACTGAAATTATGCATCCACTTCAGGTACATCGAAGACTCACTTTTTTATTAATGTGAACACCACTGTACAATCATACTTTTCGACGACAATCTGGACAAAGAACAATGTGCGTTCCTTGAAAATCTAACTACACTAAACATATGAGCAGAAAATGCAGTTTTGACTTCGAAAAACAGTAAATAGACAGTTCACGAGTGACTTTTTAACTAAATACAATTTAAGATACACATTGAACTTCAGTAGTTTTCGAGAATTTCAAAGATTTACGATAAAGCGTCTTTTGAACGCGGACTAGATTATAAGAAACGGAGCAGAATACCAATATCGAGTCGTGCGCATGTCCCAGCTCGATTAAGGCAGAGTCAACCTGAAATTCAGTAAGGCATACTTCTTAATTTCAGGTAACGAAAGCCTTACATGTCATTTCAGGTTGCCTTCAACTTACTTTCAGAACTGTATATTGAAAGTTAGGTGCATAGTTTACTTTATTTCAGTCGACAAATGATTATTTCTTATTTCAGATAAGTAAGTGCTTTATTCAAGACCGTGTGTATACTTAAATTTAGTTGCTTCCTTATTTTAAGTCAAATTTGAAATTAAGTCGAATATAACTTTAAGTATTCGTTTTTACTGTGTAGCGGCTGACCAGCCCCATACCTAGTGGCTGACCAGACGGTATGGCCTGGGACTAGCCAGAAAAAGCGTTACACTTTTGCACATGCCCAGGCCAGACCGTCTGGCCAGCGTCAAGACTGAAATCCCGACGGTCTGGTCTGGGCCAGGCCAGCGCCAGAACATTTTTCCACCCGGTTTCTTCTAAAAAAATTTTCCACCAGGGTAACATTCATAATTAATCCGATCCATCTATTAAAAATTAGACGATTCTTATTAATTAGTGGATGAAATAGTAGACGTTTGATTTAGATAGAAACTGGGACAGTTTGCACATTTTAACCGAGAATCAACGTGTAGGTCTGACAGGAATCTCTATTCGCACATAATGCTTGCAACCCCAACTCTGCAGTTCATACTCGCGCCCCACTTCCCATTCATTGTTCTCATTATCAGTACTTCCCTATTCATCTTTTCTTTCCCAACCTGCGTCTCTCTACCTCGACCACCAACTAATAAACCATCCACCATCCTTAACTTCAACTCTCTGAGCAAAATGCTGTGTCTTGTGAAATTGTATACCCTCGCTTTACAGTATATCTGTGCACTGTAAAGTGTACAGTGTCGAGTTCATCTTACGGATTAGCGTTCCAAATTCCTCGCTAATCATGTAGACGCTGATACAGTGCATGTGGAGTCTGATAAGTTTCTCTTATTACCCTGTCGCTGAATTTCTCACCAGTGCACAGATTAGAAATGCATTTGAGCGATAAATCCGAGAAATTTTTTGCACAAAGGCATTTCCTATCACTCAAAAAAAAAGTTCTAGTTAAAGTTACTAGACACGTCGGGTTGAAAAATTTCTAGTTATTTTAATCAGAAATTATGGTTAATATGACTATAAAATTCCAGTTAATTAACTCTGGTTGATTTTTTCTGGTTAAAACTATCAGGGTGTCTAGTGATCAGGCAATTTGAAATTCCCGGTTTTTTCCCGATTTTTTCCCGGTCAAATATTTGTACCCCGACCAAGTTTTAGATGTCTTTTTGTGATTTTTAAAAGTCAACGTATACATAAAAATAGGAATTTTAACATAATATACATAGAAAAAATCTGCCCGCTGCGCGAGCACCCTCTCATCGCTCTGTGCGCGCGGCTTCCAAGTTTGCGCACGCCTAGGGCGCGCACCAGTTAGATCTCGCGCTTCGCGCTCGATCATTGTACATCCCCCACATTTTTGCATAGGACTTTTGAAATTATAGGTCAAACCATAAAAAACTGAAATTTAATAATTGTGAATTCTCTTTTGTTAAAGCTCCTTCGGCTTTAACGAACACATTCTCATCACGAGTCTCGTGAGAAAAAAAGGTTGAAAGCAAGTTTTCAGATCTAATTTGAAAACAATTTTGTTATCAAACATTTTATTGTACCTTGTGTCTTTTTGTCCAAAAATTTAATTTGTTTATTTGTAATTTTATTGTTCACGCTTAAACAAAAACTACGCATCTTATCAAAAAATGATTAATAACAAACTTGTAGCTCTTTTTTGGGTGAACAACTTTTGTCTATTTATTTTTTTCGTGGCTTGTGTCGTTTTTCGTGAGGATAAATTGTTCGAATTTCCGAGTACTACGAATAGCCGTACATAGAATTTTCAAATCTTGAAAAAAAATTGTCTAAAAACTTTTGAAAATGCTATAACTTTTTGAATTTTTATCCAAAATAGCTGGCTAAAGAACTTGTCCTTTTCTTTTAGGTCTTAAAAAAGTGTGCCAAAGCTCAATCCAATACGATCATTTTTTCGAAAGTTATCGTGCCTATAGACAGACAGTCCACACTACATACAGACTACAAACAGACAGCTTCTTGAATGTCGTTTTTTCTGACTCAGGGGGTCTCAAAACGTGGAGATTTAATGAAAAACGACTAAGTTAAATTTCACATAAAACAAATACCTTCTCATAAGAATGAGAATGTAAAAAATTTGATTTTTTGTTTATGTGGTAATGATATTTTTCACGATTAAAACCAAAACCACGCGTGCTATAAAAATGATTCATCACAAATTTGTAGATCTTTTTTAGGTGCACAATTTTTGTTAATTCATATTTTTTTGTATCTTGCATAGTTTGACCGCAGAATCGAATTATTGTTGATTTTTCATTATTTCTGGTGAGTTCATAATTTGAATTTTCGATTTTTCAAGAAAACTCAAAAAGTTGTTATGATAATCTTGTAGGTACATAGAATTTTCAACTCTTAAAAAAATGGTCTTAACCAATTTTAAAATGCTATAACTTTTTGAATTTTGATCCAAAATAGCTGGCTAACGAACTTATCTCTTTCTTTTAGGTCTTAAAAAAGTGTGCCAAAGCTCAATCCAATCTGATCATTTTTTCGAAAGTTATCGTGCCTACAGACTGCAGACAGACTACAGAATACAGACAGACTACAGATTACAAACTACAGACAGATTACAGACTACAGGCATACACCTTCGTAAAAATCGTTTTTTCTGAGTGGGTCTCAAAACGTGGAGATTTGATGAAAACCAATACCTTCTCATTAGGATGAGAATGTAAAAAATTACATAAATCGGTACTTAGGATAAGCATAGGAAGGAACCTTGCGACTGTAGATAAAGTGGAAATGGAATAAAAAGAAGATAAAGTAGAAAAAAGTCGATGTTTCGATCAAATACAAAAAAATCCCGGTCCTAAACAAAATTCCTGGGGTTTTCCCGGGTTTTTCACGGTCCAATAAAATTCCTGGGTTTTTCCCGGTTTCCCGGTCCGCTAGACACCCTGACTATTCTGGTTAATATTTCTGGTAACAGAAGTGTCGCGATCTTGTGTCGGTTTTCAGAAATCTGTCTTTTGTCTCATGTCGTGTTGCTGGATGTGTCAAGTGACGCTTTGTCGTAAATGTCCAATTCTCGAACAATCGCGATTTGTTAATTGTATTTTCAGTTATATAAGTATCACTAATTATAGTGAACCGTGAATCTAGTTGTGTTATAAGAAAAAAATGCGCGTTTTCTGTCTAAACACCTGTGGTACAGGGATACTTGAATACTTCCAAACCAAGCACATATTTTTTGGGTGTCTTTGAAACATATTCTCGAAAATATTAACATTAGACAATAAATAAACAAAGTTAATGTTCGAGAATTTTGGTATTGACCAAGTGATCTAAGTGCATATTATGTAAAATCCCAAACAAAATAGTCTTAACGAATAGTTTCAGAAACAGAATGCATCAACAATATGCTGCTTTTGCTTCGAGTGTTGTATCTATCGCCATTTATTAATATATCCACATATATAGATTATAGAGAGACGAAATTTTAGCGAAGCGGAACATAGTTGCTGCACTCTGTTATCGGAAACTTTTGTTAGATTATTTTCTTTGGGATGCAGTCCACGTAATTTCAGAGGGGGTTAGGAAGAGTCCATGAAGGTAGAAACGTATTGAAATTCGATAGTCGAAAATCGATGGATACCAGAATATCTGGTTGAGCTTACCAGAACATCTGGTTAAGTTGTATTCTTAAGCTACCAAAAAAACTGTCTAGTAAAGATTTCTGGTTAACCTTACCAGAAATTCTGGTTAAATTTACACGAATTTCTGGTAACATTAACCAGAAAATTGCCAACCAGAAACTTCTGATACTTTTAACCAGAATTTATAGTAAGGGTATATTTAACATTCTATTCTAGTTGAATTAACCAGAATTCTGGTTGGTTTAACGAGAATTTTTTTTGAGTGATGGTGCTAAAAGATCGCCAAAAAAATATCATCCCCCTAAAGCATGTGAAACGCACCCTAAATCATCCCCCAACACTTAAAAAATTTACCAAAAATACACTAAATCAAAGTCTGAAATTTTTTCAAACAAAGTTACTTTAATTACGTAACAGCTCAAGGAGGGGGAGGGTCGAGAAATTTTGTTAGGATTTATTACGGTAGGGGGAGAAGGGGGGGTCTTCATTCTTGTATGTAATTTTTGGAAATTCGCAAATCAAACAAATAGCTCGCCTGACACTCAAAAACGCCAAAGCGTTGGGCCCGGGTTATCAATAAATAGAAACTTCCAAATTCGTAAAATTAATTTGTTTTTTAAATATAGATATACATAGAATGTAAGTTTCATTATGAGGATTTCAACATTATTAGCGTGTGCGGGTCGCTTCGTTCGCAAGTTTGAGCGCGCCTAGCGCGCGACTGTTGGTTCTCGCGCTTCGCGCTCGATAATGTATTTACCTCGCGCTACGCACTCGGTCTTTGTATTTCCCCCACATTTATGCACAGACTTTTTTAAATTAAAGGTCAAAGCATCGACAACAGTAATTTGGTGATTGTGAATTCTCTTTTGTTAAAGCTCCTTCGGCTTTAACGAACACATTCTCATCACGTATCTCGTGCTTCCCGCTCGATTTTGTCCAAAATGTGAACTTTTCTACATTATGTTCAACACTTTTATATCAAATGTATATTACATTTATTTCCGTACGTCGGCCTGTGATAAATTTTATTTATCATGATTACTTTAATATTTGTTTCTTATTTTGCATTAAATTTTATACTCAGCTACCCTGAACAATATATCATTTCAATAAATTTATATTATAACAGTTCATAATATGCACTGTTATTGGAACATACGTATTTTCATTGTCTTTTTTTATAATTAAAAAAAGTGCGCATCCTGGGAAAAGCAAATTTTGTTATTAAACATTTTATTGCAACTTGTGTCGCTTTTCCATCAATTTAATTTGTTTATATTTAATGCTATTTTTTACGATTTGAACCAAAAATATGCATCCTAACGTAAAGAGGTTCTACGAAAATTTGTAAATGTAATTTAGGCGAAGAATTTGGTTAGATAAAATGTTATTGTAGTGTGTATCGTTTTTCCAAAAAGTTAATTTTTTTATTTACAATGTATTTTATAACAAAAGTTTATAACAAATTTGTAGATCTCTTTTGGTTGAACAACTTTTGTATTTTCCCATCTAAAAATTATTAATAACAAATTTGTAGATCCTTTTTGGGTGAACAAATTTTTTCTATTAATTTTTTTTCGCACCTTGTGTCGTTTTTCAAACAATTTAATTTTTTAATTTTTAACGTTTTTTACGAATAAAACGAAAACTACGTGTTCCATAAAAAGGTGATTAATAACAAATTTGTAGATCTTTTTTGAGTGCATAATTTTTTGTTGATTCGTCTTTTTTCGTATCTTGCATAGTTTGACTGCAAAATGGATTTTTTGATTTTTTATTATTTTTTGTGTGATCAAAAATCAAATTTTTGATTTTTCAAGAAAATTCAAAAAAATTGTATGATAATCTGGTAGAGCTTTCAATAATCAACGTTTTTCTTTTCTTGCCTTTTTTTATATCATGCGTTGTTTGGCTTGAAATGTACATTTTCGTTTTTTTTTTTTTTTTATTTAAAAAATGCTATAACTGATAATTTTCTTTTTTTTCGAAAAAAGTCGTGAGGATAAATTGTTCGAGTTTCCGAGTACTACGAATGGCCGTACATAGAATTTTTAAATCTTGAAAAAAATGGTCTCAAAAATTTTGAAAATTCAGGGTGTCTCGAAACGTGGATATTCAGAAAAATTCGCGATAGTCAGTTTTCATATTAAAACAATACCTTCTCATTATGATGATAATGTAAAAATAATGTAGAAAATCTCCAAATAAGAACCAATTAAATTTTCTTGTCCAACTGAAAGCCACAAAATGGGAAAAAATTTGTTTTCAATTCACTTATACAATTTCAGTATTAAAAATTTTTAAATGAAATTTTTTAATTCCAAATATTTTAAATTGCAGAAGTACAAACAGAAAGCATTAAAAATAAATTGTTTTTAAACTTTAAAAACCTCAAAATAACTGTACAATATTAAATTAAAAAAAGCCTTCAACATTATATAATTTGAAATTTAAAACTTGAAAAATTTAATTTTGAAAAAGCATGAGAAATTGTACAATTTAAAAATTACTTTCCGTGTTCAATATTTAAAAATCCTTCAATTTCTTCACTTTCAGTTAAAAATAAAGAGTCTCCCCGAACTAAAGAATTTTAGATTATGAGTCTTCGAAGTTCAATTATTCTAAAACGCAGGAAATTAAGTAATTTTTGATTTGAAAAATTCGAAAATTACAATTTTAAACCATGAAGCGTTAAAAAGTAGAAATATTTTATATGAGTATCATGAAGTTAAATCGCTTCAAATCGTTCTTTGATACTTTTCAGAATTCAATTCCTTTGAAATAAAACTTTTTCAATCTTAATGAATGTATACCATGGCAATAATTGATCAATTAAAAATAGTTCAAATTTAAGATTAAAATTGATATCGTCGAGTTATGAAAGTTTTTATTTGAAATTAACAAAAAATTATATAATTTACATACCTCAAATCAACCCCTAAAGTTTCAATTTTTTTTTAAAGAAACTAACTAGAAGTAGCAACTTTATCACTGATAATGACAGTACTTCACGTCAAAAGCACTCCAATAAAATTGCATCCCTCTAACGTATGTGGAACCTCCTCTAAATTAACCCCTACAGTTTTAAAAATTCTGTAAAATGATACTAATTTAAACAGTCAAAATGTTTTCATTAATAATGGCAGAAGTTCAAGCCAAAAAAATAAAAAAAAGTCTCTTTCATCTAGCGCATGTTAAACCCACCCCAAATCAACCCCTGATGATTAAAAAAATTCTGTAAAAAGACACTAATTTAAATAGTCAAAACTTTTTCATTAATAATAGCAGAATTTCGAGCCAAAAGAATCAAAAAAAAAGTTTCATTCTTCTAGCGCATGTGGAACCAACCCCAAATCAACCCCTAAAGATTTAAAAACTCTGTAAAAAGACACTTATTATTTAAAAAATCAAAATCTTTCGCTGCTAATAGCAGAAATTCATGCCAAAAGTATACAAAAAAAGTTTCATTCCTACATCAACCCCTAATGTTTAAAAAATTCTGTAATAAGAAGACACTAATTTAAAAAGTCGCAATGTTTTCGCTGATAATGGCAGTATTTTATTTCAAAAACACTAAAAAAAATATGCATCCCTCCAATGCATGTGAAACCAACTCTAAATCAACCCCTAAAGTTTCAAAAAATCTATAAAAAGACACTTATTTAAAAAGTAGAAATTTTTTCATTGATGATGACAGAATTTCATGCCAAAAGTATCCAAAAAAAGTTTCATCCCTTTAGCGCATGTCGAACTCACCCCAAATCAACCCCTAAAGTTTAAAAAACTCTGTGAAAAGAAACTAATTTAAAAAGTTAAAATATTTTCGCTGCTAATAGCAGAAATTCATGCCGAAAGTATACAAAAAAAGTTTCATTCATACATCAATCCCTAAAGTTTTAAAAATTCTGTAATAAGAAGAAACTAATTTAAAAAGTCGCAATGTTTCCGCTGACAATGGCAGTATTTTATTTCAAAAACACTCAAGAAAATTTGCATCCCTCTAATGCATGTGAAAGCAACTCTAAATCAACCCCTAAAGTTTCAAAAAATCTATAAAAAGACACTTATTTAAAAAGTCGAAATTTTTTCATTGATGATGACAGAATTTCATGCCAAAAGTATCAAAAAAAGTTTCATCCCTTTAGCGCATGCCAAACTCACCCCAAATCAACCCCTGAACTTTTAAAAATTCTTTAAAAAGATACTGATTTAAAAAGTCGAATTTTTTTTGCTAATAATGGCTGCATTTTATGCCAAAATCTATTCAAAAAAGATTATTCCCTCTAGCACATGTGGAACCAAACACTCTAAAATTGAGAGGTTAATTTTTGGTGGGTTCCACATGTGCTAGAGCAGTGAAACTTTTTTTGAGTAATTTTGACATGAAATTCTGCCTTTATCAGCAAACAAATTTTGACTTTTCGAATTAGTGTCTCTATACAGATTTTTTTAAACTTCAGAGGTTGATTTAGGGTAGGTTCTACATGCGCTAGATGAGTGAAACTTTTTATGGGGTTTTTGACATGAAATTATGCCATTACCAGCGAAAAAATATTGACTTTTACATGTAGTGTGTTTTTACAGAATATTTGAAACATTAGGGGGTGATTAAGGGTTGTTGGTTCCACATGGGCTAGAACGATGAAACTTTTTTCGATACTTTCGACATGAATATCGGCCATTATCAGCAAAACATTTCGACTTTTCAAATTAGTGTCTTTTCACAGAATGTCTTAAACTGTATAGAGATCAATTTGGGTTGGGTTCCACAAGTGCTAGAAGGAAGCAACTTTTTGGGCAGCTTTTATCATTTAAATTGTATTTTAACATCTCTAATAAAAAATTCTTCATATTTGAAGCACTTTTACATTTAAAACTGACAAATTAGAAATAGTTCAATTTTATAAACGTTTAACTTTGGCATTGTCTAATAATGAAAATGATTTCATTTTAAATTATTCGATTCGGAACGTTTTTAAGTCAAAATTGTTGAGTTTCAAACGCTTTCCGTTTTAAATTTCGCCAACATTAAAAGCTGTATTTTATAATTTGAAAATGAACAATCAAAATTCAAGACCGAAAAATTAAAATGTTCAAATTGAAAAAGTTGTCAATTCAACATTTCAAACTCCGAGCCTCAAAACTTTAAAATTTGACGGGCTTGAAGTTCTGAACGTTCAAATGAACGAATTTTTTTACTGATGACTTTGTAAACTATAAAATAGGCTAAAATGTTTGTTCAATTATATTGGAAAAAATATATTTACTCAAACAAAATTATAATGCATATTTTAAATTGTAGTTGGAACAATATTTATGGATAAAAAAGAATTGGAAAAAATATGTCGTTCATTTGAACGTTCAGAACTTCAGGTATATTAAAATTTGAAGCACTTAAAATGGTCGTAGATTTTTTTGCAACAATAAATTAAATTTTGAATGAACTTTGTCTCTAAAACACAGGAAGTGAATAATGTGAAAGGGGTAATGTACATAACGATTTAACTAATCGATGTTCTACTCGTAAGAAATCCTCGAAATAAAGGGAAGGAAACGACAGTTTTATGAGGCTGGCATTACCTCGTTATGAGGGTGTAATTTACGACATGCCTCGTTTAGCGTAAACGTTTGGAATAATGTCTCAACGAGAAAAGTAAGGCAAAATTGTGTTTGCCAAAGCCGACAACTAAAAAGCTCGAGACTATAATAGCCATATAATACGTGAGATCACGCACAGGTCCAAAAGTCATAAGCTGAAGAATATTCGATCCGATTTGTGAAGAACATTCGACCTCGTGGCCCTGAATCGTTCTGTAACTACGGTAAAAGCAGTAGCCAACGCCGAAATTATTGCGTTTTCTTGGCAGTCGACCAAACGCCGACAGCTCTACCGATGGATTATTGCAGCACTGGGCCTACATTAATAAAGATGGTTCACACGCCCTGGTCCAAAAACACTCAGAATCATTTGTGGTTGATTCTGAAACAATCTCTTTAGATTATTACATTTTACAAGTAGGAAAAGAAAAAATAAAAAAATTTATACATTTCTCAAATTCTCATTTCGCTTGCACATCTTTGGAAAATCATTAAAATCGTTATGCAACCTTTGAAATCCATCTGAAATCTTTGTGAAATAATTGAATTCTTTTAAATCTATCCGGAATCTTTGGGAAATCACTGAAATCTTCATGCAATCTTCGTGAAATCTTTGCGAAATATTTGAAATATTTCATAATATTTGTGAAATTATTTAAATCTTTGTGAAACCTTTGGAAAATCATTAAAATCTTTTAAATCTATCCAAAAATTTTGCGAAATCTTTAAAATCTTTGTGAAATCTTCCTGAAATCTTTGCGAAATATTTGGTAATATCTGTGAAATTATTGACATTTTTGTTAAATCTTTGGGAAATCATTGAAGTCTTTGTGAAAATTGTTAATCTACCCGAAATCTTTTAAATCTTTGTGAAATATTTGGGAAATCATTTATGCTTTTGTGAAATCTTGTAAATCAATCCGAAGTATTTGCTAAATCTTTGAAATATTTGTGAAATCTTTGAGAAATCCTTGTTCAATCTTTGAAATCTATCCTTTGTGAAATAATTGAAGTATTTGTGAAATCTTTTAAATCTATCCGAAATCTTTTAAATCTTTGTGAAATTTTTTTAATCCTTGGGAAATCATTTAACTCTTTGTGAAATCTTTGCAAATCTTTGCGAAATATTTTAAATCTCTGTGAAGTCTTTTAAATCTTTTTAAAATATTTTGGAAATATTTGGTATGATTTGTAAAATTAAAGACATTTTTTTGAAATACTTGATAATATTTGTGAAATTATTTAAATCTTTGTGAAATCTTTAGAAAATCATTGAAATCTTTTAAATCTATCCAAAAGTTTTTCCAAATCTTTAAAATCTTTGTGCAATGATTCTGAAATCTTTGGAAATCTTTGCGAAATATTTGAAATATTTGGTAATATTTGTGAAATTATTGAAATTTTTTTGAAATCTTTGGGAAATCATTGAAGTCTTCGTCAAAATTTTTAATCTACCTTCTTGTAAATCTATCCGAAATATTTGCTAAATCTTTGAAATCTTTGTGAAATCTTTGAGTATACATTGATATCCTTGTTTAATCTTTAAAATCTATCCCAAATCTTTTTAATCTTTCTGAAATTTTTTAAATCTTTGGGAAATCATTGAACTCTTTGTGAAATCTTTGCAAATCTTTCTGAAATCTGTCGAAACTTTCGC
>CAKNYM010052269.1:146661-227664 GCA_932195095.1 Andricus curvator
ATCTTTGTGAAATTTTTTAAATCTTTGGGGTGAAATTTTTTTGAAATATTTGGAAATCTTTGCGAAATATTTGAACTATTTGGTAAAATTTGTAAAATTATAGAAATTTTTGTGAAATCCTTGGGAAATTATTGAAGTCTTTTTGAAATCTTTTAAATCTATCCAAAATCTTTGTTAAATATTTTTAATCTTTGAAATCTGCCTGAAGTCTTTGCGAAATAATAATTAAAGTCTTTGTGAAATCTTCAAGAAATTCTTATGAATAATTTTATGCAAAAAAAGCATGAAAAAGATTCACAATTTAAAAATTAGATTTCCAAACTACCCCCTTTTAGAGACCAAAAAAAATAACAAAGAAAAAAAAGGGAAAAAGAGGAAAAAGTCAACCAAAACCAACTTCTCACTTAATTTTTAACAAGACTTGAATCCTGAACATAGATTAAGTTTCAACCAGACAGTTGCATTATTAACCAAAAAAATTGATTTTCTACAAAAAAGACGATTTTTCAACAAAAAACATAAATTTTCACGAAGGCAGTTACATTTTCAACCAAGAGGAATTATTTTCTACAAAAAAAGACGAATTTTCAACAAAAACATGAATTTTCTACTAAAAATGATATGTTTTCAACCAAAGAAATAAATTTAGAACTAAAATGCTGAATGTGCAATTAAGTAAATATCTTTTCAACAAAGTAATTCAATTTTCGACCAAAAAGTCGAATTTTCTACAAGATTGTGAACTTTTTTTACATTAAACTGTATGTACTCGTATTTAGACACTTAATATTTTAAAATCATGTTCCTGTTTTTTATTTAACCCGCAAATTGAATTTTTTTATCGCAATCCACAGCCGAGTCTGCTCGAATTTTAGGTTAATGCCACTTTCAGGTTGTCAACTTCCGCATCCATTTTCTCGAACCTGGATAACTTTTTTCAATCAAACTTTTCTGGCCTCAATTTATCAATACTTCAGCTTGGGAGAAGAATTTTGTTTCATCGTTAAATAGTGATTTCAATTTTACAGAATGCTTTCACGTCCAAGCGCATAGTACCACTCTGCCCTGTAAAACAAAAAATTCTATTTTCTATAAAAAAAACATTTTCATTGAGAATATACGAATATAACACAATTTTTATAATAGTTTTTACTGAAAAAAATTTTTTTAATTAAAATAAACCTTTTCAGCCAGATAACATAAAGTCATTTGCAGCAGGTTTTAGTAAGAAGCAATATTTTTCTGCATGAACATAATACGAATATAATGAGACTATTAATCTAATGTCTTAATAAAAAAAAATATTATTTATGTATAGCAACGTTTTTTATTTCAAAAAATATTAAAAAGTATTTGAAAATTATTTTTTATGAAGAGAACATATTTAATCCCAGAAAAGTTCGATATATTTATTTGTTTATAAAATTTCAATTCACACCAAGTGAAAATGGGAAATCGGCCTCGAGGGCTCTAGTGGTTACAAAAGCTTGAAATTTGGTTATTTTTTTTTGAAAAATATGCTAGCAAATTTGGTTTGAAGTGCTGTGTTTGCTTAACTAAAGAAGATATTTAACTTTTCTTTTGTGATTCTGGTGAAGAATTTCGCACTCCTTCGAAATCCACAGGAAAATTTCAAAAATGTTTAATTAACAAAATGGCTGCGATATTTCTGAAGACAAGAAATTCTCATTTTCTTCAAAAAAGTACGCAAGATAAGAATAAAATTACACAGAAAAGTTATATTCCTCTTTGAAAGAACTACAAAAAATTGTTGTAATACTTTTCAATATTTTCAACCGATTTCGAAATATATATATATATATATATATATATATATATGTGTGTGTGTGTGTGTGTGTGTGTGTGTGTGTGTGTGTGTGTGTGTGTGTGTGTGTGTGTGTGCGCGCATTTTTTCCAAAAATTACTTTTTTTGCTTTCTGTCTTTTTAAAAACATTTGAGGTATCGTTTTCCAAAATTTTCCGTGATAGTATCATTAGACATTTAATGTATAGAATTCCTGAAAATAAAAACAAGAATCCAACGACCAAAGGACAACCACCATAAAATTCTCCTATTGTAATTTTTAAAAAAAATTTTCTCTGGACAAAAATAAAAAAGAGGAAAGAAAAATGAGAACGCAACCAACCAAATCCCCTTCTATCTCTTTTTTTATTTCTTTCGTCTTTTTTATTTTTATTATTATCAAATCACAATTTTGTTTTTGTTTTTGTTTCGTGATTTGATAATAATAAAAACAAAAAAGTTGAAAGAAATAAAAAAAGAGAAGGAAGGCGATTTCGTTGGTTGCCTTCTCATTTATCTTTCCCCTTTTTTATTTTTGTCCAGAGAAATTTTTTTTTTTTTTAAGAATTTTTTTTTAATTAAATAGGAGCATTTTATGGTGGTTATCCAAATTTGGTCGATTGATCTATAATATTAATACATTTTATTGAAGATTAAGGAAGTTATGCTCATTTATAATATTTGAGTCATCTGTTTCAAACAGAAAAACTTTTTTCATCGACATAATTCAAAGTTGACGCATGAATAGAAAATACTTTTTGATCATAAATTTACAAATAGAGTAATTCTGACAATTTTTGTAAAGAAATCATAAAGCTGAGAAAGGGATAGCGTGCGACAGAATTTTTCCCTTCCCTTTTCCAGCTTGAAAAATTATTATATTTTTTTTTTCATCTATTTCATTATCTATCTTTAGCTTGAGCCGTACTAGATGTTTCTAGAACGTCAGACTCGCACTCTATTTTGTTTTTAAAAAATGGCCAAAAAGGCTAATTTTCTCAAAAATCTGACGCGATGGAGCGAATCTGATACCAGATTCGGATTCAGCGACCTCGAAAACATATCGGTACGATGATTTAGTTCACCGCACGTGATTAATCTTGTCTGTGGAAAATTCATTATTTTGGATCACAATTCAACTTTTTTGTTGAAAATTCGTTTCTTCTAGTTAGATTCACCTGGTTGAAAATTATTTGCCTTGTGGGAAATTAGTTTTTTTAAATGAAAATTTAGCAATTCCTTTTTTTGTTGAAAATTTTTCTCTTTAGTTAAAAAATTAACTTTTTCGTAAAAAATTTCTTCTTTCTTGATTAAAAGTTAACTTTCTTAATGTATAGAATTCTTGTTTGACTTTCACGTATTCCATACATTAACTGTAGTATTGGACGTTGAATAGGATTTTGAATTTGATTTTAATCTAATATAAAATTCTTAAATTTTAGTTAGACATTTACAATTTAATCTTTTGTCACTTAATTTTTGCAAAATTTTGGATAATAACGATTTTATTTTTGAATAATGAACACATTTATTCTTAAGTATCAAAAAGTACTAACAGAAGATTTTGTAGGTCTTTTAAATTGGAACAACTAAACTTTTTTCGCATCTCACATATTTTTATTGAAAGAAAATTATAATGTTTGATTTTCAGAAAAATCTCCGGCATTTTGTTAATTTTTCACATTTTTCTAATTTTTCTACGGATTTCGAAATAATGTGAAATCCCTCGCCAGAACAAGAAATAAAAGTTCAATATTTCAATTAGTTGAAAAAATACAGCATTTCGAGAAAAACAAAAATTTAGAAATGTTTGGCAACCAGTCTAAAAAGCTTTCTTTTGCTTCTTGTAACAATTAGAGCAAAACTTAAATATACCGCTTTTACTATAATAAGAATTCAGAGAATCAACATGAATAAAATTGTTATAAATTTTCTTATCCTTAAATATATAAATAAATAGATTTCACCTGTTGAGGTTATAGTTGATTCTAACTTTGTAAATAAAATAATAAAAAGCCGACAATGTTGACAGTACGCCAATAATAAATTCCAATCTTTGCTCAAACGAATACTTTCCAATGACCCGGAAGTGCTTTCCATCGATTTTAAATTAGGGGTCATAATTATCTTTTTAACTATCGAACTGCAAAATTCCATGGTCTAAAGTAACATCTCAGTATATTTTATAATAAAGTACTTATATTTTATTATTATTATATTATTGCTTTTTCGTGATGCTATATTATTCTACTATTATATTATTACAATTATTATAAAATAACAGAGATCCACTTGAAAAAGAAGTATAAAAAATTATGAAAAATTTGTTTTGAATACTTTATATTTGAAATTAAATGCCTTACATTTTTTATAAAATTCCTAGGCTGAATATTGAAATAAAAAATCACGAATTTTGTAAAAGCACACTAATTTTATTTTTCAGATTGTCCATCAAAATAATTAAGTTTAATTATATACTCTGTAATTGTACTCAGATGTTGAATATAAATTTCAAAATTGAAAAAAATATGAAATAAAATACTGAAAAAGTTTTTAATTTGCTGAAACCTCGATTCCGATTGTAAACAATTTATTATTAAACACAGCCGACTCCTCAAATCTCAACGGATCAGAACTTTTGTTTAATACTCATGAAGGATCTTACTTTAACGGTGGGTAAAAGAAATATTTTTATAATTTATTATTTAACTTTGAAAAATGCGATTGGTTATATTTGTGCCATTTACTTAATTTATTGAAATTTCCTCAAGAAGATATAAAATTAGTCAATATACTTTCTTTCAATAGAAATTTAAATTGTGAATTTGATTCCTGGATTTGTTTAATTGTGATAAACAAATTATTGAATATAACTGTTATCCGTTGCATTTTCAAAATTTTAATGCATTGCTTGCATATATTTTGTTATTAAATCTGTAAAATTATTGTTTAGTTAAGAACGAGCACCAAATAATAATAATAGTTAATAAATTAAACAAGTTTTATAAACAAATTCACTTATTTGAAATTTCTATGCATAGAAAATTGTTCTTTTCTGCGGAATCATTTCTTGTCATCTGGAGAACAAAAATTGTACACAATAGACTGACATCCAACAATATTTGTAATTGTTATAAACAATTTTTACAAACAAATTCACTCAATAGACTGTCCCTGCCATTAGTTATATTTCTATGAAAACTTTTTTCAATGCATTATTTAAGCCTCTCCACCAAACGTCAAGGTTGCAATCATGAAAGATGTTTCTATTTTTTGGTTTTTATTTTTAAATATTTTTTTATAATTGTTTACGAATTTGAATTATTTTTTACTTTTTCAATTTCACCTTTTTCGTATTACATCATAGCAATATAACCAATAGCAGTGACAGTCTAATAAGTGAATTTTTTTGTAAAAATTATTAATAACAGTTACAAACGTTGTTGGATGGGGGTCAATTGTACACAACTTTTGCTTTTCAGAGGGAAAAAAATGATTTCACAGAAAAGATCAATTTTTTATTCATAGAAATGCCAAATAGGCTCGCAAATAGGAAAATAACCCTTTAGTAGCTGATGGACCTACAGCAGATAATCATTAATTTAAAATACCATGTAAAAAAATTAATTTCATTTAATTAATAGTTGAGCCACTATATGTTTCAATAAATTAAATTATAATTAATTATTTGAGTATATTTGTGCTTTTAATGAAAGATTATTTACTTTAGGCTCATTATCTACTGTACGGTGGTCTTTTCTGAGTGAATTTGTTTAAAAAAACTTATGTATAACAATGAAAAAATTTATTTGGTGGCAGTCAACTGCGTATCATTTTTGTTCTTCAGGTGAAAAGAAATGATTTCGCAAAAGAGAAAAATTTTCTGTGCATAGAACTGCCAAAGAATTGAATTTGTTTCTAAAAATTGTTTATAACGACGAAAAATGTTATTGAATGGCAGTCTACTGTCTACAATTTTTATTCTTCAGATGAAAAGTAATGATTCCACGGAAAATAAAAATTAACTATGCATTGAAATGCCAAATAAGTGAATTTGTTTCTCGATTTGTTTATAAAACTTGCTTAAATTATTAACTGTTATTGCTCTTTGGTGCGCATATTGAATATTAATTTAGATAATTAATTAAAAAATAATAATTTGGATTGTAAACAATTTGTTATTAAACACCACTTTTTCTCTTCTATGGAGTTTTAGTCTGAATCGGAATATTGTGTCACTGTTATGAAATCGACTGGATCCCAAATCAAAACGATCATCATAACATTCGAGACCCAAAGAACCCTGAAAAGCACAAATTCGAAACAAACTCAATCACCTCTCAAATATTACGTACACAATAATTTTATTATTTAAATTGCCCATCAAAAATAATTAATATTAATCATATAAACAAAAATATTCTGAGGATTTTCAAACTATTGGAAACTCAGAGATCACAGCGCAAAAAGACCTCAAAAAAGGGGAAATAGGGGAACTTTTTGACAAAAAAGGGGAGGAATATGGGAAAGATTAAATATTTCTTTTTGCATTTAGAAAAGAAGAAACAATCTTTTAATAATAAATTGTACAGTTTTTAAATAATGTGAATAGATTTTTTTAAATGATTTCAGCCATTAAAGAATTCATTTTTTTTAATTTTTGAAATTCGTTGCAATCCTTCATATTCCTTGATTTTAATATATCCCTGAAGTTCTCAGAAATTCGTTAAAATCCCTTGGAATCGTAAAAATCCATTAAAATAAGTAGAAATCATTTGAAATTCCTTGGACATAAATTAAATTAATATTATTCATTTATTTGAGATACACTTTTAACAATTGTATTTTCAAATATTAAATATTTAAAAAGAAAAGGGGGTGAAGGGGAAATTTTTGGAGAATAGTATAATAGAAAAAAAGAATTTGAAGAAAAGGGAAACGCAGGGGAATAGGGGGAAAACTGTGTAGCCTAGCATACACATTAATTTTATTATTTGAATTCCAGATCAAAAAGAATTAAAATTGATAATATAAACTAGAATATCATAAAATTAATGATATGAACTAAAATATTATAAAATTATAAAAGATTACATTTTGTTTGCAACTACTTATATTTATGTGAATTGTCATGATATCAGTGATTTTAATTACAAATAACCTTACAAATAATATCCAGAAGGTTAGATTTTAAAACATTGGTTTATTTTTACATAATTTGATTTTTTTATAAACAATTTTACTAAAAAATCCGTGATTTCGTAATTTTTTAAGAGTGAGCAACCGTTTATTTAAACAATTTAAATTTTACTGTCTACTGTGGCTTTACCTGCAGTGCTCGTGCTTCTTGATGTAACAGTCATTGAAGCTTTACTCTGTATTTGATTTTTTTTTAATTTATTTAAACAAAGAACAAATATTGTAGCCTGATAAAGTCTTCTAATCAGTAAGCTCCTTTCTGAGTCATTTTCAGTCGATTTCGTAAAAAAAACGACATCCATTTGTTGACAACTAGTTAAGTTGTGATTTTTTAAATAAAATAAACAATTATTGTTCGTTAATTAATTATCATAAACGATGGGTTTTCCCAAATAATTTAACATGTATTCGGCTGAAAAACCCTAAATCTGCTGGTTGAAAATTGACGAAAATCTATACTTCTTACAAAAATTTATTTAAATAAAGAACAATTTGTCGCCTGATAAAGTTTTCTAATAAATAAGATACTTTCTGAGTAACTAGCAGTCGATTTCGTAACAAAAAACAACATCCATTTGTTGACAAGTAGTCAAGTTGTGACGAAAATCTGTATTTGTTTATGAAATTTATTTAAATAATTAACAACTGTTATCAGATATTAAAAAATCGTATATATTATTTATTGCTGACAAATTTTTCATTAAAGGAACGAAGTGTTTGAGGCATAGCTAAAATATGAATTTGTTTATTAAATTTGTTTATAAAATTAACAATTACTTTGGATTTTAAAAAACTGAAAAACTAAGCATTTTTTAGGTATATCTCGAACAAAAATTTTTTAAATGTTTTTAAGTATTTTTAGTCTTAAAGTAGCACTTCCACTCATTAATTTGTTAATATAAAAATAAAAAATTGTTTGTAAATTTTGTTATCGTGACGGTTTATATAAATATAAGTAGTCGCAAAAAATGGGATCGTTTATGGAAAATTATCGAAATTAACATAATTATTAACATAATTTGTTAACAGTAATATAAACTGTTAATTTCGAAAAAATAATTCCAACCAGGTAACATCATAAAGTTATTCGTATGATGTTTTTGTAAAAAAAAGAATTCTTTCTTCGAGAATATACGAATATAGCGCAATTTTTTATATTATCTGTTAATAACAATTAAAATTCTTAAATTAAAATGAACCTTTCCAGCTAGATAATATAATGTCATTTGCAGTAAGTTTTAGTACGAATCTGTATTTTTTTCTGCATGAACATACGACTATAACGCAATTGTTAATATAATTTCTTAATAAACAAAAATTAATGTTTCTGTATAGCAACTTTTTTTATTAAAAAAACATTGGGGAGATTCGAAAATTATTTTACACGAAGAGAACATTCATTCTATAAGTGCGAAAATTTTAGAAATTTTTTGTGTACTGATTTAGGTGACCAAAATTTTAATCTTGTAACATTTTTTATATAGAATCTTTTATAAACGGAATAAAACATTTTCAAATTAAAAGTTAAAATTTTTGAATATTTTATAAAAAAAGATGAATTTTCAATCCAAAAGAACGAATTTTTAACAAAAACAATGGGGTTTTTAACCAAATAATTGATTTTTTTATGACAGTTGAATTTTAAACAAAAAAGATGAATTTTCAATCACAAGGGACGAATTTTCTGTCAAAATAGAAGAATGTTCAACAAAGCAATTACATTTTCAACTAAAAAGATGATTTTTAACCAAGTAATTTAATTTTCAACTAAAAAATATACTTTTTCAAAAAAGAAATGTAGTTAAACTTTGCACTAGATGAATTTTCAATTAAACTGATGAATCTTTAACTGGAATAGTCAAATTCTGAATTAAAAAAATTAATTTCCACCAAAAAAAGATCACTTTTTATCAAAAGACTTGAATTTTCAACAAAATAATTAAATTTGTTAAGGAAATAGCGAAATATTTAACCAAATACTGGAATTTTCAACTTACCAAAAAAGAAAAAAAAATTGTTCAGTTTTCAACTAGAAAAAAGATAAATTAAAAAAAAAAAAAAAAAAAAAAAAAATCTACTTAAATCTTTAAACAAGCAGATAGATTTTCGACTAAAATGATGAATCTTCAACTAGAATAGTTAAATTTGCAACTGAAAAGAGAATATTCAAACTAGAAGATTAGTTTTCTATAAAAAAAAAAACAATTTTTCACTAATTACATAAATTTTCAACAAAACACTAAGAAGAAAGTAGTTAAACTTTCAACCAACTAGATAAATTTTCAACGAAAATTATGAATCTTTAGCTGGAATAGTTAAATTTTTAATTAAAAACTTAATTTTTAACTAAATATGATTACTTTTGAACAAAATACTTGAATTTTCAAAACAAAAAAAATTAAATTTTTGAAGAAAATAGTGAAATTTTAACCAAATACTGGAATTTCTACCCCCCCCCCCCCCCCCGAAAAAGAAGAAAAAAAGAAAGAAAAAAGAAATTTTCAACAAAAAAAACGAATTTTTGATCTAGAAGAATAATTTTCTACCAAAAAAAAAAGAATTTTCCACAAAGTATATAAATTATTAACTAAAAGAAGGTAAATTTCCAACCAACAAAAAACCAACTAGATAGATTTTCAACTGAAATGATGAATCTTCAACTGAAATAGTTAAATTTTCAAATAAAAAAATTATTTTTCATCAAAAAAGATCACTTTTAACCAAATACTGAAATTTTTTACCTACAAAAAAAACGAATTTTCAAGAAAATAGTTAAATTTTCAACCAAAGAGACGAATTTTCAACCAACAAGATTAATTTTCTATAAGAAATAGAATTTTCAACACAATAAATAGATAAATTTTTAACTAAAAAAGGAACATTTTTAACAAACAAAAAAGTATTTAAACTTTAGAAGCAACAGGTGAATTTTCAACTAAAATAATGAATCTTCAACTAGAACAGTTGAATTTTCAATTAAAACAATTTATTTAAAAAAAAAGAATTTTTCACCAAAGCGATGAATTTTCAATTTCAAATGATAAATCTTCAATAAAAAAATGATTTTATGACGAAGTAGTTCATCCTTTAACCAAGTAATTAAATTTTTAACAAAAATACTTTTCCCAGAAAAGTTCGATATTTGTTTATAAAATTGTTATAAAGATAAAAATAATTAAAACTAATGATATGAACTAAAATACTCTCAAGACTTTGTTGAAAACTAGATTCCGATTGTTATCGCTTATAAACACTATCGAATTGTTAACTCCTTGTTTTGTTTTTGTTCAGCGTGGATATTCCGATTCTAAAAATATGAATCACAATGTAACTGTCAGTCAGCCAAATTATGAAATTGCAAGCTGCCAAAGTCATTTGAACAATAAAAATGAACTTCCAAGAAAAACAAAGCCTCCCAAATGGAATGTCAACATTCGAAAAGAGTTCAACTGACAGTTCGGTTGACAGCTGACCGAGTGACCCGAAAGCACTCCACCTCTGATTCCGAAACCGAATTAAACTGCCACGATTCGCAAATCAATAAATTTGGCTGACTAGAGGATTCTAATTAATACTGGCTTACCACCTTGCTTACGGACGGGCATTTTCCTGGGTCCAGTAATCTTCGAACGCCGATTTAAATCTCAGGGGTTGATAGGATTCCAATGATTCGAATTCACAGGAGGCGAATTAACACTGTCACACTGCGCGGGTTTTAAAACGCGATTCGCGGCACGAATATCACAGAGACCGACTGAGCCTTCGAAGGCAACGATTCACGCACGAAACACGATAAATGATCAACGCCCGGCAGTTGAAAAAACGTGCTAAACAAACGAATATAAACACACCAGGACAATATGGCGTCGGAAACTGACCGGGCATCCAAACGCACCACCACCACCACTACCATCCCTTGCGATATCCACTTTCCGCCAATCCGAGCGTTGGCGGAAAATCTGCGACATCTGGCGGCAGTGCGAAAGTTCAGTATAATTATTTACTCGGCCGATAAGCGGATGTAGTGTTAGAGTTCTTAAATGCTCAAGAATTTATGTTGAGCAAATGCTCTCGAGAATATGCTCAGCATTTAAGCACAAACAGAGCATTTATAGAGCATTAAAGAGAATTTAAAGAGCATTAAAGAGAATTTAAAGAATTTATTGTTTAAACAAATATATATCATAATTAATACATATATTTTTACAAAAACATTCTAGAGTGAAATAAATATATACTTTTTTTTAATTAAAGAGCTGCTACAGGTCAGTAGTGTTCTAAAGAGTTTAAGTTCTCGGAGAAATTCTCACGAGCATGAGAATATGCTCGAGAATATGCTCGATCTTTATGTGCTTTGAGAATTTAATGAGCATTTTGAATTAGGATTTAAAAAATCGTATTTTCTATTTTTATTAATAATAATTACATTGTTTAAATTTTGCGAGAAAATACATCGCTACAAATGGGAAAGGGTGCTAAATTTAAATGATAAAAGAAGTTACAATGTCCCAATTTCTAAATTCTTCTAGGTATAAAACCAACCATACATCTAGAAGATTAATAATATTAATGCAAAATAAATTTGTTTTCTAAAGATACTTAAAACACTTTTTTGTTGTGTTTTCAAGACAAAAAGATAAATTTTCAACCGAAGAAATAAATTTTTAACTAAAATGATGAATTTTCAACCAAAAATATGAATGTTTAACCAAATATTTAGTTCAATTTTCAATCCAAAGATTAATTTTCTACCAAAAAAGACTCATTTTCAACAAAGTTTATGAATTTTCATCTAAAGAAATCAATTTTCAACCAAGATTAGAATAGTTAAAATGTCAAAATAATAAATGTTCAACCAAAAAAAAACGGATTTTCAAAAAATATATTTTTTTGCATAACAAAAAAATTATTTTTAACAAAATAATTCAATTTTAAACTAAAAAAGCTAAATTTACAAACCAAAAGTATAATATTTCAATTTGCAGTTAGAAAACTAAATTAAAAAAAAAACGAGTTTTCAGCTAAATGAATTAATTTTCAACTAAAAATATACATTTTTAAGCGAAAATGGAATAGTTATATCTTCAGTTAAAGAAATTAATTTTCAACTAAAAAGAAACGAATTATCAATTTAAAAAATTATTTTTTAATCACTATGATGAATTTTCAACCAAAAATATGAAATTTTGTTTAAATAGTGGATTTTTCATTCCAAAAGATGAATTTTCTATCAACAAAAAAACGAATTTTCAACTAAACAGTTTGTTAGATTTTCTACTAAACAGATAATTTTTTAACGAAAAAGATTACACTTCTATCAACGAAAGTAAATTTTCCACAAAAAATGTAATAGTTAAAGTGAATCTTCAACTAAAATGATGAATCTTCAACTAAAAAAAATTTAATTTTCAACGAAATACATGCATTTCAAACTAAAAAGATAAATTTTCTACCAAAAATAAAGTAGCATAATTTTCAATCAGTAAAATAAATTTCAATTAAAAAAAACAAACGAATTTTCAACCAAAGAAATTAATTTTTAACCAAAAAGATGAAATTCCAACGAATAAGAGTACTATTTTACAACAAAAGTCGGATTTTCAACAAATAGTTAAATTTTCACCAAAAACAGATAAAATTTCAACTAAGTAGAATAAAATAGTTGAATTTTCAGGAAAAAAATTAATTTTCAATAAAATTAAAGTAAATTTTCAACGAAAGAGTACAATTTTCAACCAAGAAGATTAAATTTTTATCACAAAAGATCAATTTTCGACAAAAAATGGAAGTTATATTTCCAGTTTAAAAAATGAATTCTAAATAAGAAAAATCTCATTTTCAACCACAAAGATCAATTTTCAAATTTTCAACCAATGAGATGAATTTTTAACAAAGTACATGAATTTTCAATCAAATATTTGAATTTTTAAAGGAATTTCCAACAAAAAGGATGAATTAGTCACCAAGAAGAATAAATATTCTCTCACAAAATTCAACTTAAGAAGATCAATTTTGAACCAAACATGTACGAGTTAAATTTTCAGTTAAAACAATTAATTCTCATCTAGAAAACATTATTGTCAACAAAAGAATTAAATTTTGAACAAAATAAGGAGGCTTCAGCTAAAATGATGAAACATCAACCAAATAAATGAATTTTTAACAAAGTAGTTCCACATCCAACTAGGTAGTTGAATTTTCAACCAAAAAAGTTAATTTCTCAACGAAAAACGTGATACATATATTATATTTCAACCACAAAAAGGATTTTAATTTTATACCAAAAATAGTTGAATTCATTAAAAAAAGATGAATTTTCAACAAAGTAGTTAAAATCCCCAACCAAAACAGATTAATTTTCCACCAAATATTTGCGACTTTCGACCATAATAATAAAATTAATTTCAACTTTAATTTATCGAAAATTCCCTAACTCTGTCAGGTTTTCCCTGACATTCCCTGACTTTCTGGAATTACCTGACCTGTGGCAACTCTGTAATTTAAGAAAAAAGTATATGTTTATTTCACTCTAGCATGTTTTTGTAAAAATATATGTATCAAGTGTGATATATATTTGTTTAAACAATAAATGCTTTAAATTCTCTTTAATGCTCTATAAATGCTCTGTTCGAGCTTAAATGCTGAGCATATTCTCGAGAGCATTTGCTCAACATAAATTCTTCAGCATTTAAGAACTCTACAGGTCAGGTAATTCCAGAAAGTCAGGGAATGTCAGGGAAAACCTGACAGAGTTAGGGAATTTTCGATAAATTAAAGTTCAAGTTAATTTTATTATTATGGTTGAAAATTCATATTTTTGATTGAATTCAACTATTTTTGGTATAAAATTGAAAACCTTTTTGTGGTTGAAGTATAATATATCACGTTTTTCGTTAAGAATTCATCTTTTTTGGTAGAAAATTCAAGTACTTAGTTGCAAGTGGAACTACTCTGTTAAAAATTCATTTATTTGGTTTATGTTTCATCATTTTAGTTAAAACCACCTTCTTTTGTTCAAAATTTAATTCTTTTGTGGACAATAATGTTTTCTAGATGAGAATTAATTGTTTTAACTGAAAATTTAACTCGTACATGTTTGGTTCAAAATTTATCTTCTTAAGTTGAAAATTCAAATATCTGGTGTTTAAAATTCCTGTATTTTATTGAAACTCGAATTTTGTGGGAGAATATTTAATCTTCTTGGTGACTAATTCATCTTTTTGGTTGGAAATTCCTTTAAAATTTAAAATATTTGGTTGAAAATTCATGTACTTTGTTCAAAATTCATCTTATTGGTTGAAAATTGATCTTTTTGGTTGAAAATGAGATTTTTCTTATTTAAAATTTTATTTTTAAACCTGAAATGTAACTGTTCCATTTTTTGTCTAAAATTTTTCTTTTCTGAAAGAAATTTCACCTTCTTGGTCGAAAATGATACTATTTCTTTAAAAATTTACTTTAATTTTATTGAAAATTAATTTTTTTTTACTGAAAATTAAACTATTCTATTTTTAGTTGAAAATGTATCTGTTTTCGGCAAAAATTTAACTTTTTGTTGAAAATCCGTCTTTTTTTTGGAAAAAGTACTCTCGAATTAGTTGAAATTTCATCTTTCTGGTTAAAAATTAATTTCTTTGGTTGAAAATTCGTTTTTTTTTTGTTTGCAAATTTATTCTACTGACTGAAAATTGTCCTACTTTATTTTTGGTGGGAAATTCATCTTTTTAGTTTGAAATGCATGTATTTGGTTAAAAATTAAATTTGTTTTAGTTGAAGATTCACCATTTTAGTTAAAAATTCACTTTAACTATTACATTTTTTGTGGAAAATTGACCTTTTTGATAGAAATATTAACATTCGTTAAAAAATTATCTGTTTAGTAAAAAATGTAAATATTCCATTTTTTTAAGAATTCATTTCTTTCATTGAAAAAAAACTGTTTAGTTGAAAATTCGTTTTTTTTTGTTGATAGAAAATTCGTCTTTTGGATTGAAAAATCCACTATTTGGACAAAATTTCAGATTTTTGGTTGAAAATTCATCATTGTGATTAAAAAATAATTCCTTTGGTTGAAAATTCGTTTCTTTTTAGTTGAAAATTAATTTTTTTAACTGAAGATATAAATATTCCATTTTCGGTGGCAAATTGATATTTTTAGTTGAAAATTAATTAATTTTGCTGGAAACTAGTTTTTTTTTAATTTACTTTTCTAACTGCAAATTGAAATATGTATTATATTTTTGGTTTGTAAATTCATCTTTCTTAGTTTGATATTTAATTATTTTGTTGAGAATTCACTTGTTTGGTGTTGAAAATTGATTTTTCTTAACTGAAAATTTAATTCTTCTGTTTTTTGTTAGAAAATCATTTTTTTTTTTTATGAAAAAAAATATATTTTTTTGAAAATTCGTTTTTTTTTTGGCTGAACATTTAGTTTTCTGACATTTTAACTGGTCTAATCTTGGTTGAAAATTGATGTTTTATAGATGAAAATTCATAAGTTTTGTTGAAAATGAGTCTTTTTGGGTAGAGAATTAATCTTTTGGGTTGAAAATTCAACTAACTATTTGGTTAAAAATTCATTGTATTTTTGGTTGAAGGTTCTTCATTTTAGGTGAAAATTAATTTCTCTGGTTGAAAATTTATCTTTTTGACTTGAAAACACAACTAAAAAGTATTTTAAATATATTTAGAAACAACATTTATTTTGCATTAATATTATAAATCTTCTAGGTGTATGGTTGGTTTTATACCTAGAAGAATTTAGAAATTGGGATATTGTAGGAACCCTGAATAAGGCACTGTTTAATGCGAATAATATGTTTTCTATTACTTTGACTTCTTTTATCATTTAAATTTAGCGCCCTTTTCAAATTGAAGCGATGCATTTTCCCGCGAAATTTAAATATTGTAGTAATTATTATTAATAAAAGTAGAAAAATCGATTTTTAAAATTTTAGATCAAAATGCTCATAAATGCTCATTAAATTCTCAACGCACATAAAGGTCGAGCATATTCTCGAGCATAATCTCATGCTCGTGAGAATTTTTCCGAGCACTTAAACTCTTTAGAACACTATGTAGTGTTCTAAAGAGTTTAAGTGCTCGGAGAAATTCTTACGAGCATGAGAATATGCTCGACCTTTATGTGCTTTGAGAATTTAATGAGCATTCATGAGCATTTTGAATTAGGAATTAAAAAATCGTATTTTCTACTTTTATTAATAATAATTACGCTTCAAATTGGAAAGGCTGCTGAACTTAAATGATAAAAGAAGTCAAAGTAATAGAAAACATATTATTCGCATTAAACAGTGCCTTATTCAGGGTTCCTACAATATCCCAAATTCTTCTAGGTATAAAACCAACCATACACCTAGAAGATTAATAATATTAATGCAAAATAAATTTTGTTTCCAAATGATGAATCTTCAACCAAAAATATGAATGTTTAACCAAATAGTTAGTTGAATTTTCAACCCAAAAGATTAATTTTCTACCAAAAAAGACTCATTTTCAACAAAGTTTATGGACTTTCATCTCAAAAAAATCAATTTTCAACCAAGATTAGAATAGTTAAAAGGTCAGAAAAATAAATGTTCAACAAAAAAAAAAGAAGAATTTTCAACAAAATATATTTTCTTTCATAACAAAAAAATGATTTTTTAACAAAATAATTCTATTTTAAACTAAAAAAGATAAATTTACAAACCAAAAATATAATATTTCAATTTGCAGTTAAAAAAGTAAATTAAAAAAACGGGTTTTCAGCAAAATTAATTAATTTTCAACTAAAAATATAAATTTTCAAGGAAAAATGGAATAGTTATACCTTCAGTTAAAAAATTATATTTCAAATAAAAATAAACGAATTTTCAACCAAAGAAATTATTTTTTAATCACTATGATGAATTTTCAACCAAAAATATGAAATTTTGTCCAAATAGTGGATTTTTTAATCCAAAAGATGAATTTTTTATCAACAAAAAAAAACGAATTTTCAACTGAACAGTTTTCTTTCAATGTAAGAAATTAATTCTTAACAAAAAATAGAATAGTTAAATTTTCTACTAAACAGATAATGTTTTAACGAAAAAGATTACATTTCTATCAAAAAAAGTAAATTTTCAAAAAAAAATGTAATAGTTAAAGTGAATTTTCAACTAAAATGATGAATCTTCAAATAAAAAAAAAATAATAATTTCCAACGAAATACATGCAATTCCAACTAAAAAGATAAATTTTCTACCAAAAATAAAGTAGGATAATTTTCAGGCAGTAAAATAAATTTCCAAACAAAAAACAAACGAATTTCCAACCAAAGAAATTAATTTTTAACTGAAGAGATGAAATTTCAACTAATGAAAGTACTCTTTTACAAAAAAAGACGGATATTCAACAAATAGTTAAATTTTCACCGGAAACAGATAAATTTTCAACTAAAAATAGAATAGTTAAATTGTAAGTAAAAAAATAAATAAATTTTCAACGAAATAGTATAATTTTCAACCAAGAAGATTAAATTTCTATTAGAAAAAATAAATTTTCGACAAAAAATGGAAGTTATATTTCCAGTTTAAAAAATGAATTCTAAATAATAAAAATCTCATTTTCAACCAATAAGATGAATTTTTAACAAAGTACATGAATTTTGAACCAAATATTTGAATTTTTAAAGGATGTCCATCCAAAAGGATGAATTAGTCACCAAGAAGATTAAATATTCTACCACAAAATTCGAGTTTTCAATAAAATGCAGGAATTTTAAACTGGATATTTGAATTTTCAACTTAAGAAGATAAATTGTGAACCAAACATGTACGAGTTAAATTTTCAGTTAAAACAATTAATTCTCATCTAGAAAACATTATTGTCAACAAAATAATTAAATTTTGAACAAAACAAGAGGATTTCAACTAAAATGATGAAACATCAACCAAATAAATGAATTTTTAACAAAGTAGTTCCACTTTCAACTAAGTAGTAGAATTTTCTACCAAAAAAGATGAATTTTCAACGAAAAACGTGATATATTATACTTTAACCACAACAAGGATTATAATTTTATACCAAAAATAGTTGAATTCAATAAAAAAAAGATGAATTTTCAACAAAGTAGTTTAAATTCCCAAACAAAACAGATTAATTTTCCACCAAATATTTGCGATCTTCAACCATAATAATAAAAATTAATTTCAACTTTAATTTATCGAAAATTCCCTAACTCTGTCAGGTTTTCCCTGCCTGGAATTACCTGACCTGTAGCAATTCTGTAATTTAGAAAAAGTATATGTTTATTTCACTCTAGAATGTTCTTGTAAAAATATATGCATTAAGTGTGATATATATTTGTTTAAACAATAAATGCTTTAAATTCTCTTTAATGCTCTATAAATGTTCTGTTCGAGCTTAAATGCTCACCATATTCTCGAGAGCATTTGCTCAACATAAATTCTTGAGCATTTAAGAACTCTAAGCGGATGAGAGTGGTCTTGGTGGTCCAAAAATACATTGCAAAATTTTTCTTCACCTTAGAAGGCAAGTTCCCCCACCAAAAGTTTATATTTCCGGAGAAAAAAAATCCCTAATTTTTTTTTCGAAATTCGAATATTAACACGTGCCACCGGGCACTTCAAAATCCCATTTAATTAACATGGGGAAATTTTGGATTTTCGAAAAATTGAACTCATACTTCAGGGTTTGATCGAAACATGCCAAAGTTTTTAGGATTTCCGTCGCCTTTTTCATACAAATAATTACTAATGGACAATTTGAATATTTTCCATAACTTTTTGAACAATTTTTAATTATTTAAACAAATGTAACTTATTAAAACAATTATTTATTCCCAAAAAATGTAAAAAATAATCGTATTTTCTGATTGAAATGTAATAGTTTGTCATTGTTTGGAGTAGTAATTTTTATTTTTAAACATTATGTAATTATTTAAACAATTACTTATTGTTTATTCTCAAAATTTCTAAAAATTGACCCAGAGATGTCCACTTTTTTCTCAAATTGGTATCCTATGCTACTTTTTGTTGAAAAAGTATATAATTTTGATACATTTCTTTTAATTTTTAATAAATTTATTTTTTTTTTTAACAATTTTGATTTGCTTAACTCTTTCAGGGGCAGTGGGACGAATTCGTCCCACTTGTTTTTTCGCAGTTTTTCAAGCATTTCTGATACATTTCACCATGTTTAGTGCACAAGTATTTGATTTTAGACTCTTAAGGGTTCATGTAAAGTAATTATCATGAAAAACTGTGTAAAATTATTAATTAACAATTTGTTATAAATAATTGAAACCGAAAAAAATCACTTTTTTTTTAATAAAATCGGCTGTTTATAAAGTACTAGTCCTATAGCTGTGACAAATTTTTTCCAGTTAGGTAACACGTAGAACTGTAACATATATTTTTTGCGGAATTTTCGGCAGACAAGTTTTTTTTTTATTTCATTTTTTGAATTCATACAAAATTACGATTTTTGACGAATTTTCGGCATAAGTGCATGTAATGTACCGTATTTGTGATCGATTCTCAAATCGTAAAATAAAAAAAATGTTCGAGCCACTGATTGAGAATATAATGTCAAAATTGCAAAACTCAAAATGACGGATTCAAAATGGCGGTTATATTAGTGCAAATTCGCAAGAATTATGCAATAGCAAGAATTAGTTTAACAGAAAAATGTGCCCCTGCATGGGTTAAGCAGTTTTTTTCGAAAACTTTAAAAAATAAATAAATAAAATAAAATACATATAACTATTTTTCTGACTGTATAGTGTACAGAAAGAATATATTACCCATTTTGTTAATGTTAATGTTTAAATAATTAAAAAATGGTTAATATATGCTTTCTGTACACTATGCAGTCAGAAAAATAATTATATGTATTTTAATTTTTTAAGTTATCGAAAAAAACTGCCTAAGCAAATCAAAATTGTTTAAACAAATAGAAATTTAGTAAAAATTAAAAGAAATGTATCAAAATTATATAATTATTCAACAAAAAGTAGCATAGGATACCAATTTGAAAAAAAGTGGACATCTCTGGGTCAATTTTGAGAAATTTTGAGAATAAACAATAAGTAATTGTTTAAATAATTACATAATGTTTAACAAAAATTACTAATCCAAACAATGACAAACTATTACATTTAATTCAGAAAATACGATTATTTTTTACATTTTTTGGGAATAAATAATTGTTTAAATAAGTTACATTTGTTTAAACAATTAAAAATTGTTTAAAAAGTAATGGAAAATATTCAAATTGTCCATTAGTAATTATTCGTATGAAAAAGACGACGGAAATTGCTAAAAAGTAACAATAATACGTAAAAATGTATTTTTTTTTTTTTGGGTTACTTTTCGCGGCCCGGGGGGGGGGGGTAAAAATAAAAGTTGCCAGTATGCTTTTATTTCATAGGTACTCCTCTTCAATCCCTAAAAAGTTTGGCACGTTTCGATCAAACCCTGAAGTATGAGTTCAACTTTTTGAAAATCCAAAATTTCCCTATGTTAATTAAATGGGATTTTGAAGTGCCCGGTGGCACGTGTTAATATTCGAATTTCGAAAAAAAAATTAGGGATTTTTTTTCTCCGGAAATGGAAACTTTTGGTGGGGGGACTTGCCCTCTAGGGTGAAAAGCGTTTTTTGGACCACCCTAGAGTGGACATTATTGAAAGTAATAAGTAATAATGAATTGTTTAAACAATTTATGTGAAAATTTAGTTATGAGTAAAAAGTAGTATTTGATGTATTAGAAATAATGTGTATTCAAAAAACCGCAAAAAAATCATAATTAGCGCCAAAAACTCGCAAAACCCAATTTTTTACTTATGTAGTTTTCTTGGGACTCTATAATACAGACTAATGGTAGTGATATTTGAAAATTAATTATTCATTTGTATTCTATAGCTAATTGTGAAGAGAAACGGCGAGTTTCACCTCAATTCATCTAATATTGACGAATCTGAATAAAATTTACAAAAATGTATTTTTTTCTTATATGGAAAATAGTTAAATCTTCAGTTAAAAAAATCAATTTTCAGCCAAAAAATAATGTATTTTCAATCAAATAGTTAAGTCGTCACTCAAAGAAATTAACTTTCAACTTTTTTTCAACTTTCAAAAGATGAATCTTCAACACAACAGTTGAATTTTTTGCAAAGAAATGACTTTTTAATAAAATTTGTTTAATTTCCTACAAATTAGATTAATTTTTCACCAATTAATTAAATGTTCAACTAAAAGAGGATAAATTTTCACCTAAAGGCTTCTCAATAGAAGAAATTAATTTGTTACAAATAGAAAATCGAATTTTCAAAAAATTATTCAAATTTTCAAACAAAAAGGTGAATTTTCAACTAACATGATGAATGTTGGGGTAGAAAAATCAAATCTTCGTTTGAAAAATTGAATTTTCTACCAAAGAGAATATTATTGAAAGTAATAATAAATTGTTTAAACAATTTATGTGAAAATTTAGTTATGAGTAAAAAGTAGTATTTGATGTATTAGTAATAATGTGTATTCAAAAAACCGCAAAAAAATCATAATTAGCGCCAAAAACTCGCAAAACCCAATTTTTTACTTGTGTAGTTTTTTTTGGGACTCTATAATACAGACTTATGGTAGTGGTATTTGAAAAGTAATTATTAATTTGTATTCTATAGATAATTGTGAAGAGAAACGGCGAGTTTCACTTCGATTCACCTAATATTGACGAATCTGAATAAAATTTACAAAAATGTATTTTTTTCTTATATGGGAAATAGTTAAATCTTCAGTTAAAAAATCAATTTGCAGCCAAAAAATAACGTATTTTCAATAAAATAGTTCAGTTTTCAATCAAAGAAATTAACTTTCAACTGAGATAATGAATCTTCAACTCAAATAGTTCAATTTTCCGTTAAAAAATCAACTTTCAACCAAAAAAACAAGGAATTTTCAACGAAATAGTTATATTCTCAACCAAAGAGAGGAATTTTAAATTAAAGCCAAAAAACCAAAAAGTGAATTTTGAACAAAGTAGTTTCACTTTCAACTAGGTAGTTGAATTTTCATCCAAAAAGATTAATTTTCTACCAAAAAAGACCAATTTTTTACAAAATACGTAAATTTTTAACTAAAAAATAATAATTTACAATCACAAAATGGAACAGTTGAATTTTCAGTAAAACAAATTATGTTTCAACAAAAAAAAACGAATTTTTAACAAAATAGTTAAATTTTCAACCAAAATATTTTCAACTAAAATCAAGAATCTTCATTCAGAAAAATTAGTTTTCAACAAAGCAGTTTAACTTTCGACCAGTAATTGAATTGTCAAATAGAAAAGATTAATTTACAAATCAAAAAAACAAATAGTTAAATTTTCTGTAAGAAAAATAATAAAAAAAAATAAGAATTTCTAACTATATAGTTAAATTTTCAACCAAAGAAATGAATTTTCTACCAAAATAGTTGTATTTTAATTCCAAAAGATGAATCTTCAACACAACAGTTGAATTTTGTACCAAAAAATGACTTTTTAATCAAATTTTTTTAATTTCCTACAAAGTAGATTAATTTTTCACCAATTAATTAAATGTTCAACTAAAAGAGGATAAATTTTCAGCTAAAGGCTTCTCAATAAAAGAAATTAATTTGTTACAAATAGAAAATCGAATTTTCAACAAATTATTCAAATTTTCAACCAAAAAGGTGAATTTTCAACTAAAATTATGAATGTTCAGGTGGAAAAGTTAAATCTTCGTTTAAAAAATTTAATTTTCCACCAAACAAACAACAATTAATCAACAAAATAATTACATTTTCAACCAAAGAGAGGAATTTTAAACTAAAACCAAAAAGTGAATTTTTAACAAAGTCGTTTAACTTTCATCCCGGTAGTTGAATTTTCGACCAAAAAGATTAATTTTCTAAAAAAAGGACAACTTTTTTACAAAATACGTTCATTTTCAATAAACTTTGGAAAACAAATAATTCCTAACAATATGTTTAAATTTTCAAGGAAAGAAATGAATTTTCTAACAAAATAGTTGACTTTTTAGCCCTAAAGGACGAATTTTTAAGACAATTGAATTTTCTACAAAAAACTGATTTTTAACAAACAGTTAAATTTGTAACCAAACAGTTAAATTTTCAAATAAAATGATGAATCTTCAAACAAAAAGAATGAATTTTTAATCAATCAATTCAATTCTCAACCAAGTATTTCAATTTTCAACCAAAAACATATGAATTTTCAACGACAATTGTAACAGTTATTACTTCAACCAAAAAAATTTGAAATTTGAAATAAAAAAACAATTGAATTCAACGAAAAGAGACGATTTTTCAACAAAATAGTTCAGTTTCCATCAAATAGTTGAATTCTCCACCAAAAACGTTAACAAATTCAATTTTCAATAAAAAAAAGAATTTTCAACAAAATAGTAAAATTTTCAACCAAATTATTTTCAACTAAAATTAAGAAATTTAATTTTCTGCAAAAACATTCATTTTCAACAAGAAAAGCGACTTTTTAACGATATAGTTCAATTTTCAACTGAAGAAATTAATTTCCTACCCAAATACTTGAATTTTAATTCCAAAAGGCTGAATTTTCAACACGCAACATTTGAATTTTCTACAAAAAAAATGAATTTTTAACAAAATGTTTGAATTTCTTACAAACTAGATACATTTTTCACCAAATGGTTGAATTTTCATCCAGAAATATGGATTTTCAACGAAGAATGTTAACTTTCTACCGAAAAAGACGAGTTTTCAACTAAAAAAGATCATAAAAATTAGAAGAAAAAAATTTTGCATCATCTTAACGCATAGGCATTTTTATTTATAATTTATGTTGAAATTTAATAATAATATGACACAAAACAGCTTTCTGGTCGAAATATAAAAAAAATGTAAAATCATAAAATTAAATTTTGTCTCTAGAGTTTTTAAATGCTCAAGAATTTATGTTGCGTAAATGCTCTCGCGAATATGCTCAGCATTTAAGCATTAAAGAGAATTTAAAGCATTTATTGTTTAAACAAATTCATCAGGGAATTTTCAATAAATTAAAGTTGAAAATAATTTTATTATTATGGTTGACAAACGCAAATATTTGGTTGAAAAGTAATCTGTTTTGGTTGAGGATTTAAACAATTTTTTTGAAATTCATCTTTTTTTATCGAATTCAACTATTTATGGTATAAAATTAAAATCCTTTTTGTGGTTGAAATATAATATACCACGTTTTTCGTTGAGAATTCATATTTTTTGGTAGAAAATTCAGCTACTTAGAAGCGGAACTACTTTCTTAAAAATTCATTTATTTGGTTGACGTTTCATCATTTTAGTTGAAATATCCTTCTTTTGTTCAAAATTAATTGTTTTAACTGAAAATTTAACTCGTACATGTTTGGTTCCAAATTTATCTTCTTATGTTGAAAATTCAAATATCTGGTTTAAAATTCCTGTATTTTATTGAAAACTCGAATGTTAAGGGAGAATATTTAATCTTCTTGGTGACTAATTCATCCTTTTGGTTGGAAATTCCTTTAAAAATTCAAATATTTTGTTGAAAATACATGCACTTTGTTAAAAATTCATCTTATTGGTTGAAAATTGATCTTTTTGGTTCAAACTGAGATTTTTCTTATTTCGAATTAATTTTTTAAACTGGAAATCTAACTTCCATTTTTTCTCGAAAATGTATCTTTTCTGATAGAAATTTAATCTACTTGGTTGAAAATTATACTATTTCCTTGAAAATTTACTTTAATTTTATTGAAAATTAATTTTTTTATTGAAAATTTATCTGTTTTCGGTGAAAATTGGACTATTTGTTGAAAATCCGTCTTTTTTGTAAAAGAGTACTCTCTTTAGTTGAAAATTCATCTTTTTGGTTAAAAATTAATTTCTTTGGTCGAAAATTCGTTTGTTTTATGTTAGAAAATTTATTTTACTGACTGAAAATTATCCTACTTTATTTTTGGTAGAAAAGGGGGAGGGTCTCTAAGGCCGGTTTTTTGACCCGAATTATTTTTGGGCCAAAAAATCCGAAAAAATTCCTACAGTATCTACTAACAATAAGAAGTCAATTCCACCATAAACGGACCCCTCCCCCTATTCACCCCCGCCAGCCCTTCAAAAAATGATAACTTCACCGCTTGTATACAGCTGTCAAACTTGTATTTGCTTAATAAAGTACACTAAGAACTCTCTATGAACTACCTTCACTCTTACTTACCATTTTTAGCCTTTTTACCCCCACGCTCCTTAAGGAGGGTGGAGGGGGTGGTTTTATTAATAATTTATGTGCAGGGTATGTAAATACAAAATATGTAAGCTTGATCACCAGACTTGACTAGGGTATCCTGGGGTTTTTGGGATCGCTGATTCCGAATTCAAGGTCCGTTGACTCCTATCACATCAGAGTCAAGGTCATTTGAAGGGCAAATCTTAAGAAAGGCGATCAAAAAATCCTTAAAAAATACATATATTAGGTTTTGGGAACGCCGAATCCTTTGGGGTTTATTTAACAGCTTAATGTCAAGTAAAGGTCATTTAATGTCAAGTAAAGGTCAGGGATCTCGATAAGACTGTACCTTTAGTTGACATTGAATGACCTTTACTTGACATTAAGCTGTTAAATAAACCCCAAAGGATTCAGCGTTCCCAAAATCTTATATATGTATTTTTTAGGATTTTTTTATCGCCTTTCTTACAATTCGCTCTTGAAATGACCTTGACTCTGACGTGATAGGAGTCAACGGACCGTGGATTTGAAATCAGCGATCCCAAAAACCCGAGGATACCCTAGTCAAGTCTGATGATCAAGCTTACATATTTTGTATTTACATACCCTGCTCACAAATTATTAATAAAACCACTCCTCCACCCTCCTTAAGGAGGGGGGGTTAAAAGGCTAAAAATGGTAAATAAGAGTGAAGGTAGTTCATAGAGAGTTCATAGTGTACTTTATTAAGCAAATACAATTTTGACACCTGTATACAAGCGGTGAAGTTATAATTTTTTGAAGGGGTGGTGGGGGTGAATAGGGGGGGGGGGGGTCCGTTTATGGTGGAATTTACTTTTTATTGTTAGTAGATACTGTAGGAATTTTTTCGCATTTTTTGGCCGAAAAATAATTTGGGTTAAAAACCGGCCTTGGAGACCCTCCCCCTTTATCTTTTTAATTTGAAATGCATGTATTTTGTTGAAAGTTAATTTTTTTTTAGTTGAAGATTCATCATTTTAGTTGAAAATTCACTTGAACTATTACATGTTTTGTTGAAAATTTACCTTTTTTGATAGAAATGTAATCCTTTTCGTAAAAAAAATTATCTGTTTATTAAAAAATTAAACTATTCTAATTTTTGTTAAAAAATCATTTCTTTCATTGAAAAAGAAAATGTTTAGTTGAAAATTCGTTTTTTTCTTAACAGAACATTCATCTTTTGGATTGAAAAATCCACTATTTGGTAAAGATTTCATATTTTTGGTTGAAAATTCATCACTGTGATTAAAAAAAATTTCTTTGGTTGAAAATACATTTCTTTTTAGTTGAAAATTAATTTTTTTAACTGAAGATATAACTCTTCCATTTTCGCTTGAAAATTAATATTTTTTGTTGAAAATTAATATTTTTAGTTGAAAATTAATATTTTTAGTTGAACATTAATTAATTTTGCTGTAAACTCTTTTTTTTTTATTCACTTTTCTAGCTGCAAATTGAAAAATTATATTTTTGGTTTGTCAATTTATATTTTTTAGTTTAAAGTTGAAGTATTATTTTGTTGAGAATTCATTTTTTGGTTAAAAATTGATTGTCTTGACTGCAAATTTAATTCTTCTGTTTTTGGTTAAAAAATCATTTTTTGTTATGAAAAAATATATTTTTTTTTTGGAAAATTCGTTTTTTTTTTGTTTTGGTCGAACATTTATTGTTCGGTTGAAAATTCATTTTTTTTTTTTTTATTAACTGAAAAACCTTTCTTGGTTGAAAACTCGGCTTTTTGGTCGAATTCAACTGTTTTTGGTTTCAAATTATAATCTTTTTTGGTTGAGATATCTACCATCAACTATTACATTTTTCGTTGAAAATTCAACTGCTTAGTTGAAAATGGAACTACTTTGTTAAAAATTCATGTTTTTAGTTGCTGATTCATCATCAGTTTTTGTTCGGTTGAAAATTCAACTATTTGGTCGAAAATGAACTATTTTGTTGAAAATAAATATTTTCGGTTTGAAAATTCAACTGTTTTGTAGAAAATTGGCCTTTTTGGTATGAAAATTTCACATTTTGGATGACGCTTTTTCTTTATTAGATTGGTTGAAAACTAATCCTTTTTGATTGATTGATTTTCCACAATATTTCTGAAAATTTGTCTTCTTTGGTACCTTTTTTCGTTGAGAATGCAACTACTTAGTTGAAAGTGGAACTGCTTTGTTAAAAATTCATTTGTTTGTTTGATGATTCATCATTTTAATTCAAAAACCTTTTTTTGTTAAAAATTTAACTATTTTGTTGAAAATTCGTTTTTTGTTTGGTCAAAAATTAATTTCTTTCACAGAAAATGTAACAATTCCATTTTTGGTTTAAAATTTATATTTTTGCGTTGAAAATTCATGTATTTTGTTGAAAATTTGTCTTGTTGGTAAAAATTGAATTTTTATGGTCGAAACTTCAACTATTTGGTTGAAAATTCATGCATTTTGTTAAAAATTCATCCTTTGTGGTAGAACCTTAATCTTCTTGGTGAAAAATTCATCTTTTTGTTTGAAAATTCATTTCTTCGATTGCTAATTTAAATATTTTGTTGAAAATCCGTTTTGTAGGATTAAAAATTAATTTTTTTGACCGTTAACATAAATTTTCCATTTTTGGTTGGAAATTCACCTTTTTTAGTACAAAATTCATGTATTTTGTTGAAAATTCGTCATTTTTGGTAGAAAATTAATCTTCTTGGTTAAAAATGCATTTTTTGGTTAAAGATTCCCCTTTATATTTGAAAATTGATTCCTTTGATTAAAACTATAATTATTTTGTTGAAAATTCATGTATTTTGTTCAAAATTAATCTTTTCTGCTAGAAAGTTAATTTTATTGGATGAAAATTGATCTTTTTGGTCGAAAATCCAACTAATTCGTCCTAAATTCATTTTTTAATTTGATAATTCATCATTATATTTTAAAATTCATTTCTTTGGTTAAACATTAATTGCTTTGGTTGAAAATTTAACATGAAAGAAAAATTGATACTGGTCATGGAAAATGAAAAATTGGTCAGGGAAAAGTCAGGTAAAGTTAGGCAATTTCGAAATTGGTATTTTGTAACAACCCTGTTTTTTAAATAGCGTGCCTCAGTTTAAATGTTATTAGGGGTGGGGGAAGTTAGATGTTTGTAGGGGGTGAGAAGTGGGATAATTTCCTGATTTTTCGATCAAGCCATCTGGTCACCTTAACCTAGAAGATTAATAATGTTAATGCAAAATAAATTGTGTTTCCAAATATATTTAAAAAACCTTTTAGTTGTGTGTTTCAAGTCAAAACGATTAATTTTCATCCAAAGAAATGAATTTTTAACTAAAATGATGAATCTTAAACCAAAAATATGAATTTTTAACCAAATAGTTAGTTGAATTTTCAACACAAAAGATTAATTTCCTACCAAAAAAGACTCATTTTCAAGAAAGTGCATGAATTTTCATTTAAAAAAATTAATTTTCAACCAAAATTAGAATAGTTAAAATGTCAGAAAAATAAATGTTCAACCATAAAAAAAACGAATTAAAAAAAAAATGATTTTCCAACCAAAAACAGAAGAATTAAATTTTCAGTTAAGACAATCAATTTTCAACCAAAAAAATTAATTCACAACAAAATAATTCAATTTTAAACTAAAAAATATAAATTTACAAAACAAAAATATAATATTTCAATTTGCAGTTAGAAAAGTAAAATTAAAAAAAAACGAGTTTTCAGGAAAATTAATTAATTTTCAACTAAAAATATAAATTTTCAAGCGCAAATGGAATAGTTATATCTTCAGTTAAAAAAAAATAATTTTCAACTAAAAGAAACGATTTTTCAACCAAAGAAATGAATAGTGGATTTTTCAATCTAAAAGATGAATCTTATATCAACAAAAAAACGAATTTTCAACTAAACAATTTTTTTCAATGAAAGAAATTAATTCTTAACAAAAAATAGAATAGTTAAATTTTCTACTAAACAAATAATTTTTTAACAAAAAATATTACATTTCTATCAAAAAAGGTAAATTTTCCACAAAACATGGAATAGTTAAAATGAGTTTTTAACTATAATGATGAATCTTCAACTAAAAAAAATTTAATTTTTAACCAAATACATGAATTTAGAACTAAAAAGATAACTTTCCACCAAAAATAAAGTAGGGTAATTTTCAGTTAGTAAAATAAATGTCCACACAAAAAACACACGAATGTTCAACTAAAGAAATTAATTTTGAACCCAAAAGATGAAATTTTAACTAATGAGAGTATTCTTTTACGAAAAGAAAAGACGGATTTTCAACAAATAGTTAAATTTTCACCGAAAACAGATAAAATTTCAACTAAAAATAGAATAGCTTAATTTTCAGTTAAAAAAATTAATTTTCAATAAAATTAAAGTAAATTTTCAACGAAATAATATAATTTTCAACCAAGAAGTTTAAATTTCTATCAAAAAAGATAAATTATCGACAAAAAATGGAAGTTATATTTCCAGTTGGAAAAATTAATTCTAAATAAGAAAAATCTCATTTTCAACGAAAAATATCAATTTTCACATTTTCAACCAATAAAGTGAATTTTTACCAAAGTACATGAATTTTCAACCAAATATTTGAATTTTTAAAGGAATTTCCAACCAAAAGGATGAATTAGTCACCAAGAAGATTAAATATTCTCTCATAAGATTCGAGTTTCCAATAAAATACAGGAATTTTAAACCAGATATTTTAATTTTCAACTAAAGGAGATAAATTTTGGACCAAACATGTACGAGTTAAATTTTCAGTTAAAACAATCAATTCTCATCTAGAAAACATAATTTTCAACAAAATAATTACATTTTGAACAAAAGAAAGGTTTATCAACTAAAATGATGAAACATCAACCAAATAAATAAATTTTTATCAAAGTAGTTGAATGTTCTACCAAAAAAGATGAATTCTAAACGAAAAACGTGGTATATTATATTTCAATCACAAAAAGTATTTTAATTTTAGACCAAAAATAGTTGAATTCAATAAAATTTAAGAACTCTAGAGACAAAATTTAATTTTATGATTTATTATTTTACATTTTTTTTATATTTTGACCAGAAAGCTGTTTTGTGTCATATTATTATTTAATTTCAACATAAATTATAAATAAAAATGCCTATGCGTTAAGATGTTGCTACATTTTTTTCTTCGAATTTTTATGATCTTTTTTAGTTGAAAACTCGTCTTTTTTGGTAGAAAGTTAACATTTTTCGTTGAAAATCCATGTTTTTGGATGAAAATTCAACTATTTGGTGAAAAATTTATCTACTTTGTAGGAAATTGAAAAATTTGGTTAAGAAGTCATTTTTTGGTAGAAAATTAAAATGTCACGTGCTAAAAATTCAGCTATTTTGGTAGGACATTCATTTCTTCAGTTAAAAATTGAACTATATCGTTAAAAGTTTGCTTTTCTGGTTGAAAATGAATGTTTTTGCAGAAAACTTAATTTCTTGATTTTAGTTGAAAATCATTTGGTTGAAATTTTTACTAATTTGTTGAAAATTCTTTTTTTTTTTATTGAAAATTGAATTTTTTAACGTATTTAGTAGAGAATTCAACTATTTGATTGAAACTGAACTATTTTGTTGAACATTCGTCTCTTTTCGTTGAATCAAATTGTTTTTTACTTCAAATTTTAATTTTTTTTGTTGAAGTAATAACTATTACAATTGTCGTTGAAAATTAATATGTTTTTGGTTGAAAATTGAAAAACTTGGTTGAGAATTGAATTGATTGATTAAAAATTCATTTTTTTGTTTGAAGATTCATCATTTTATTTGAAAATTCATCTCTTTGGTTACAAATTTAACTATTTGTTAAAAATTAGTTTTTTTGTAGAACATTCAATTGCCTTAAAAATTTGTTCCTGTGGACTAAAAATTCAACTATTTTGTTAGAAAATTCATTTCTTTCGTTGAAAATTTAAACATATTGTTAGGAATTCTTTGTTTTTTTTTGTTGAAAATTGATTTTTTTACAGGAAATTTAACCATTCCATTTTTAGTTGAAAATTTTGTTCATTTGAAAGTTGAACTACTTGGTTGAAGATTCTTCATTTTAGTTGAAAATAATTTGGTTGACAATTTAACTATTTTCTTAAAAATTCGTTTTTTTCTGTCCAAAGTTAATTGAGTCTTTTTTTTAGAAAATTAATCTCTTTGGTCGAAAATTCAACTACCGGGATGAAAGTTATTGATTAATTGTCGTTTCTTTGGTAGAAAATTTAATTTTTTAAACGAAGATTTAATTTTTCCACCTCAACATTCATCATTTTAGTTGAAAATTCACCTTTTTGGTTGAAAATTTGAATAATTTGTTAAAAATTCGATTTTCTATTTGTAACATACTAATTTCTTTTTTTGAGAAGCCTTTAGCTGAAAATTTATCCTCTTTTAGTTGAACATTTAATTAATTAGTGAAAAATTAATCTACTTTGTAGGAAATAAAAAAAATTTGATTAAAGAGGCATTTTTTGTACAAAATTCAACTGTTGTGTTGAAGATTCATCTTCTGGAATGAAAATTCAACTATTTTGGTAGAAAATTCATTTCTTTGGTTGAAAATTTAACTATATAGTTAGAAATTCTTTTTTTTTTAATGATTTTTCTTGCAGAAAATTTAACTATTCGATTTTTTGATTGTAAATTGATCTTTTCTATTTGAAAATTCAATTACTGGTTCAAAGTTAAACTACTTTGTTAAAAATCCATTTTTCTGGGTGAAGATTCTTGATTCTAGTTAAAAATAATTGGGCTGAAAATCGAACATTTTTGTTAAAAATTAGTTTTTTTTTGTGGCTGAAACTTAATTTTTTTACTGAAAATTTAACAATTTCATTTTGTGATTGTAAATTATTATTTTTTATTTGAAAATTTAACTGGTTGGTTGAAAATGTACGTATTTTGTAAAAGATTTGTCTTTTTTGGTAGAAAATTAATCTTTTTGCATGAAAGTTCAACTATTTTGGTAGAAAATTCATTTCTTTGGTTGAAAATTTAACTATATAGTTAGAAATTCTTTTTTTTTTAATGATTTTTCTTGCAGAAAATTTAACTATTCGATTTTTTGATTGTAAATTAATCTTTTCTATTTGAAAATTAAATTACTGGTTCAAAGTTAAACTACTTTGTTAAAAATCCATTCTTCTGGGTGAAGATTCTTGATTCTAGTTGAAAATAATTGGGCTGAAAATCGAACTTTTTTGTTAAAAATTCGTTTTTTTTTTTTTTGGTTGAAACTTATTTTTTTTTACTGAAAATTTAACTAATCCATTTCGTGATTGTAAATTATTTTTTTTAGTTGAAAATTTAACTAGTGTCACGTCCCGTGACGTATATATATATATATATATATATATATATATATATATATATTAATATATTTATTTATATATTTATCTATTTGCATGCTTACACTAATAAATACTCAATAAATATAGAGCGAATATTGAACGCTGTAGAGTGTAGCTATATATGTATATCAGCACGTTGTACGCTGTAGAATATAACTATATATATTGAGCACGAGAGTAAAGGTATAGAGTATAGAATATAGTAAGAACATTGTAATCCGTAGCGTACACTGTCTAGCTAGCCATAGCTAGACATAGACTATAGAGCATGAAAGCACGTGGAGGCTGGAGGACATAGCTATAGATATACTGAAAACATTGTAAGCCGTATAGTATATCTATATATACTCGTGACGTCCGCGTATACACCGACGTCCAAGCATGCAGGGACGTCGCCTTAGGCCATATAAAAACTCGTTGGACCAGCATGGGTCAGTCTTTAGTCTTAAGTCTTCAGTCATTAGCAACGTGATAAGTTAGAAGTTATAGTTCACCTCTTCTCTATTTTTCTACGGTTTTCTCCGATTCGACTGTCCAGTGTCTAGTGTGTCAAACCGGTACCTCTCGCGTGTTAGTGTGTGTACCCTTGTGACAGTGTTGTGCACTGGAAAACCCGCATCTGGGAATTCCCATCTTTGGAATACTTCGAACCAATTTCAACCTGAATTGGACCCACTATTATCAATCATTGGAACACTTTGAATACCAGTCAAGGAACTACCAAACTCTTGGATATCCAATTCATAATAAGTGCACAACCCCTTCTTCCACACCATTACACAGACCATCTAGATAACATTTGATTCTTCAATCGAATCAATAACCGGTAAGTCCTCATACCAATAATTCTAATTTCATTTATCTAATTCCTTTGGGCCATAATATATGAGTATCCTTTATTTTAAAGGTCCTGCCCAAGGATTAGAGACAAGTCTACAAGTCTTCCTTCAGCTTCTTGTGCTAAACTCTTTTAATCAGTAAATTTTAATTGTAATTATTCATAATAAATTGTTGAACTTATCTATAATTTATTTATTGGCTTCTCTTTCCTCTTCCCTGTGCGAGATCTTCGATCTCAACTAAAACGAGGAACCTAATTAAAAAGGAAAGTATTTTGCGTTTTCCATGACGTAACACTAGTTGGTTAAAAATTTACGTATTTTGCGAAAAATTTGTCTTTTTTGGTAGAAAATTAATCTTTTTGGATGAAAATTCAACTACCTAGTTGAAAGTGAAACTACTTTGTTTAAAATTCACTTTTTGGTTTTTTGGCTTTAGTTTAAAATTCCTCTCTTTGGTTGAGAATATAACTATTTTGTTGAAAATTCCTTGTTTTTTTGGTTGAAAATTGATTTTTTAACGGAAAATTGAACTATTTGAGTTGAAGATTCATTATCTCAGTTGAAAGTTAATTTCTTTGATTGAAAACTGAACTATTTTATTGAAAATACGTTATTTTTTGGCTGAAAATTGATTTTTTAACTGAAGATTTAACTATTTCCCATATAAGAAAAAAATACATTTTTGTAAATTTTATTCAGATTCGTCAATATAAGGTGAATCGAAGTGAAACTCGCCGTTTCTCTTCACAATTAGCTATATAATACAAATTAATAATTACTTTTCAAATATCACTACCATAAGTCTGTATTATAGAGTCCCAAAAAAACTACACAAGTAAAAAATTGGGTTTTGTGAGTTTTTGGCGCTAATTATGATTTTTTTGCGGTTTTTTTAATACACATTATTTCTAATACATCAAATACTACTTTTGACTCATAACTAAATTTTCACATAAATTGTTTAAACAATTTATTATTACTTTCAATAATATTCTCTTTGAATAATGCTAGAAAATTGCAGTTTCTTCTAAATTTTTTTACTGTCTTTCCACTTTTCGATTAGAGTCAGGTAATAATTAATTCAAGTTGACAAACATAATTGTTTAAAGAAATTATTATTATTTATAACTATCTTCTCCTACATTAATACAAGATATTTGCAATTTATTCTCAAATTTTTAACATTGTGTCCACTTTTCAGTCAGTGAGGTAATAATTATTGTAAGTCAACAAACATAATTGTTTAAACAATGTATTATTGTTTATAAATATCTTCTCTTAGACTTAGACAAATGTTAGAAAGTCGCGGTTTTTTCCGAATTTTTTAGCTTATTTTCCACTTTTCAATTATAGTGAGGTAATAATTAATTAAAGTTAACGAAAATAATTGTTCTAGCAATTTATCATTATTTTTGATAATATTCTTTTTGAATAATGCTGAAAAGTTGCGGTTTTTTGTGAAAAATTCAACTTTTTGTCTGCCTTTCATTTAGAAAGAAGTAATGATAATTGAAATTTAACAAACATATTTAATTAATTAATTTTTTTTTATGTAAAACAGATATTAGAAATATTCTTTAAATTTTCTATATGGGTCATATGAAATATAAATTTTCCTTGAAGTACTTACTGTGAGCCTTTTTATTTAAATTAATATTAATTTTTATTATTGGTTCCTTACTAAAAAGTCAAAGAAAACCTGCATATTTCATAAAAACCTGCTATTTTCTAGGATTACACCAAGAAAAGGTAGTTATTGACAATAACAAATTGTTCAAACAGTTATGTTTGTTAACATAAAAACTTGTTAACTTTACTTTGTTAAGTAAAAAGTTGACAAAAAGTTTAAAATTTCAGAAAAAACCGCACCTGTCCACCATTATTGTAGGAGAAGATAGTAATAAGCAATAATAATTTGGTTCAACAATTATGTTTATTAAATTGCAATTGTTACTACCTCGCTCTAATTGAAAACTTACGAAAAATGGAAAATTTTAGAAAAAATCGCTACTATCTAGCATTACTATAGGAGAAGATAGTTATAAATAATAATACTTTGTTTTAATAATTATGTTTGTCAAATTTTATCAATTTTCACCTCGCTCTAAAGGAAAAGTGGACAAAAAGTTGAATATTTTAGGAAAAACCGCTACTTTCTAACATTATTCAAAGAGCAAATTAATTTATTTATTTATTTATTTATCAAAAATAATAGTAAATACCGCTGCAAAAAAATAATTATATTTTCAAGCAAACGCATGAATTTTCAAACTAAAATAATGAATCTTCAACAAGCAAAAAAGAAGTTAATAAAGGAGGGGATATAAGTGGGTGGGATGAGGAATGTGAAGAGAAAAAGAAGGAGGTCAGAAAGGAATTAAGAAAATGGAGAAAAGAAAATGTAGTGGAGAAGAATGTAGGAGAAAAAAGAAGGAGTATACTGAGTTGTGTCATCAAAAGAAAGAGGAGGAGAATAAAAGGTTTAAGGAAGAGGCGGAGAAGGCAAGGATGGAAGAAGAGGTTTGGAAGGTAGTAAATAGAGAGAGAGAGAAAGGAGAAAAAGAGTAAATCAGGATATTGAAATGGTAGAATGGAAAAAATATTTTATGGATTTGCTAGGAGGGGTGGAGAGAAAAGTTAGAAAGGAGAGAAATATGGTAGAGAAAGAAATGAGGAAGAGGACATAAGAAGGGAAGAAATAAGCAAGGTGTTAGGAATAATGAAAGATGGAAAGGCACCTGGTACAGATGAGATTCCAAATGAGGTCTGGAAATATGGAGGGACAGAACTAAAGGAATGGGCATGGACAATGTGTAATCGAGTATGGAGAGTAGAGGGGTGGCCAGAGTTATGGAAAGAAGGAGTAGTGGCACCCATAGTGAGGAAAGGCAAAGGGGAGGAGGTTAAAGATTATAGGGGTGTGACGCTAATGCCAACATTGTATAAAGTATATGTAACTGTTTTGTCGAAGAGATTGAAGAAAGAAGTTGAGGAGAAAAAGATAAAGCCACCGAATCAGACACGATTTACAAAAGGAATGGGGGTTATGGATAACATATATGTTCTCAATTATCTGATAAATAAAAGGATTGAAAGGGAGAAAGGGACAATAATAGCAATATTCGTGGACTTAAAGGCGGCGTTCGACTCATTGGACAGAGTCGAGATAGAAAAAGTTATGGTGAAAAAGGGGATACGAGAGGGCTTAATAAAGAGAGTATAGGAAATCTTTAGAGAGACAAAAAGCAGGGGAAAGGTAGGAGAGCAAGTAGGAGACAGTTTCTGGTTAGTTAGAGGAATAAGGCAAGGATGTCCTCTGAGCTCACTTTTATTTAATGAGGAGTTAGGATGGGAGAAGAAAAGATATATACACTGGCATACGCGAACGATATAGTGTTGATAGCTGAGGATGAAGAAGGGATGACAGGCTTGATTACAGGATTGGAGAAATACTTAGATGGAGAAAAATTGAATGTAATTGTAGAAAAGACAAAGATAATGAGGTTTAGAAAAGGAGGGGGAAGAAAGAAAGTATGGACTGGGAGATGGAAGGGAGTAAAGTTAGAAGAAGTAAAAGAGTTGAAGTATTTGGGATATACCTTGCAAGCAAATGGAGATCATAGAGCTCATATAAGAGAAAGTATAAAAAAAGCAGCAGGGGTAATGAAACAGATATGGGGAATAGAAAAAAGGAGGTTCAAGAAAGATTGGAGAAGCAGAATGTGGTTATTTGATACGCTGGTATGGCCGGTATTAAGTTATGGAGCGTAGATATGGGGATGGAAAGAAAGGAAAGAGATTTAGAGTTTACAAGAAAGGTATATAAGGTGGCCGCTAGGGATAAACTGGAGGACGCCGGGATATATGGTGAGAGAAGAAGCGCAAAGGGATAAATTAAGTACTAGAGCAGGAAAGAGGGCATGGAATTTTGAGACGAAGCTGAGGGAGGGAAAGGGAGAGGAGTTAGCGAGAAAGTGTTTGATGGAGGTAGAAGGAAGCAGAGGGAGGGCGATGGAATTAACGAGATGGGAAGAAGAAAGGAAAGAGTTCTTTAAGGCTAGAGATATAGAAGACGGGACTGAAGTCAACTATGAAGAAGTGGAAAAAGGGAGAGGGAAAGACAATTAATAGAAAGATGGGGGATGATTGAGGAATCAAAATATAATAAATGGTATAAGATGATAAAAAAGGAAGGAGTACCAAAGTATTCAGAAAAGGGATGGGGAGAGAGAAGATGGACCAGAATAGCAAGATTGAGATTGGGAAACGAGGTAAGGGAGGGGATGTATTTGGAAAAGGAAGAGAACAGAAAGTGCAGAATATGTGAATGGGAGGAGGAAACATGGGAGCATGTATGGGAAGGATGTAGGAGAGGAATGAAGGTAAAGGAAGCTGGCAAGAGAATGTGGTAAATATTCTAGGAGAGGATGGAATAGATGAGGAGTGGATGAAGGAGTTGGAGGGGGCTAGAGAGGCGAATGAGAAAGAATGAAAGAATGGTTGTGGAAAAATGACAAAATGAAAATGAGATAGAAGGAAGTGCAAGTGAAGGAAAAAGGAAACGGAAGTCGAATAGATTAGAAGCGTAAAGATCTGTAAGTACTTACATGTAGACATTATGTAATAGTACATATAAGTAGATTAAGATAAGGATGCGCTCGCTCTCACTCGCTCGCTCTCTCGCTTTCTCGCTTTCGATCGCTCACTCACTCTTCCGACAGTAAAACTGCGCTGTATTAATATAGAAGTAAGAAGCTAGATATAAGAGTTGATGTAAATAGTTGTAAATATTTGTAAATACACCAGAGACTGAAAATGGCCTTGTTCATATAACGCGTACAGCGAAACGTAAACAGTCAGGGTGGCCTGAACCGTTTCCATAATATTGCGCAATCTACTTTGACTGAGTAGTATAGTGCATGCGTCCCTTCAGTGGCGGAGTCGCAACCGTCTCTCGCCCTGCCCCTTGAGAAACTGTGGGGACCAGCAATTCTAGGAATTCATATAACGCGTTCGATCGCGTGTTCAAATAGCGAGTCTCTGGTGTAGTAAGGATAAGATAATGTAAAGTTTGTAGATGGTCTTGTAAGAAACAGAAGTCATGTAAACCCTTAGGGGACACATTAATAAAGAAGATCTAGAATATTTCAATTTTTATATAAAAGATAAATATTTAGCGAAAAAACAATGATTTTTTCAAGAAAATAGTTAAATTTTCAACTAAAGAGATGAATTTTCGACTAAAATGAAGAATCTTCAAACAGAAAAGTGATTTGTCAATCAAATTGTTTAATTATGTTTCTACAAAGTCGATTAATTCCAACAAAAAATTATGCATTCTCAACGAAAAATGTAATAGATGATATTTCAGAGAAAATAGATTTTAATTTTAAATAAAAAACAGTTGAAGTCAGCCAAAAAAGACAAACTTTCAACAAAATAGTTGAATCATCAAGCAGACAGACGAATTTCCAACAAAACAGTTGAATTTTTAACCAAAAAATTATCTTTTTCATGAAGTTGTTCAATTTTCTACAAGGCAGATTAATTTTAAACAAAGTGATTGCATTTTCAACTGAAAAAGTTAAATCTTCCGTTAAAAAATAAATTTTTAACCAAAAAACAACGATTTTTTAACGAAATAGTTAAATTTTCAACCAAAGAGAGGAATTTTCAACTAAAAAAAAATAAATTTACAATCACAAAATGGAATAGGTAAATCTTCAGCTAAAAAAATTAATTTTCAACTAAAAAAACCAATTTTTAACAATATAGTTCAATTTTTATTTAAAAAAATTAATTTTCTATCGGAATAGTTGAATTTTCAAGAAAAAAACATGGATTTTGAAAGAAGATCCACTTTCTACCGAAAAAGACGAATTTTCAACAAAAAGGATACATGAATTTTCAAGTAAAAAGATTTGTATTACAATTTAATTAACTTAATTAACTAAAAATTAATTAATTAAAATAAATTAGGTAAAAACGTGGAGGGTACAACAAGTTAATTAATTAACGTGTAATCTACTCATTATTTTGATTACATACATTACTTTTAATTATCTGGATTACAAGTGGATTACCCTAGATTATCGAATTACTCTGGATTATGTACAAGTTAATTACTCGTATTACCTAAATTACTTTGAATTAACTGGATTAAAAGTGGATTAAATCGGATTATAGGTGGATTACACTGGATTACAAGTAGATTACAATGAGTAACACTGGATTACTCGAATTACTTTGGATTACCATTTCGGATAACCAAGCGGTTTAGCGGATTACTATAAGGATTACTAATTATTAAGGTGGCGATTAAAAATCAAAAGTTCAATTTTCCAAAACGGTACCCATTCAATTAATTTCTATATGTAACAGAAAGTTACTGGCATTTTTCCAAATTGAAAAAAATGTTTTAGTGATAAAAAAATTATTTTTTTGTAGTGGTTTAGGTATCAAGCAAAAACATAAAATTAAAAAAAAATCCTGCTGAATATAAGAATACTTTTCTAGTAAAAAAAAAACTTTTTTTTATTCGTCTAGGTTATCACTGATTTTCAAAAAGTTGAAATTTTTTTACCTGAACCCTATTTAGTTTAAATTAGAATATCAAGAAATAATTTTATTTTGTTTCAAGAAAATTTTTGTGTCAGGTAATAGCAGTTTGTAAATTCCACAAGTGACAAAACATTTAAAAAATTTTTAAAGATAAATCTTAATCTGGCCGAATCGAAAAAAGTAATTTTTTCTTCATTAAAACAGAATTTCTGTATTTATTAGGAATTTTTTTTATTTTTAAATTTTATATTCTTGCTTGCTACCTAAAACAGTACATAAAAAAATTCTACAATTTTTACACCTATAGAATTTATTATTAAAAAATTTTAATAGTTCCATAAATCTTATGAAATTCTTTTTGATACACCTTAAAATTTTATAAAATAATTTCAAATATTTAGAATTGATAGAAATCCGTCAAAATCCATCGAAAAATACGTGTAATTCCATGAAATATGATATTTCCTGAAATTCTGGAAAATTTATTGAAATACCTTGAGAGCCTAAAAAATGAAATAAAATAAAAATCTATTAGATTTGGCTTTTGGTACACTCTTTAAGTGTCGAAAACTGAAGGTCATGTTCGTTAGCCAGCTATTTTGGATACAAATTTTAAAAAATAGAGCATTTTCAAAATTTTTGAGACCAGTTTTTTCAAGTTTTATAAATTCTATGTACGGCTATTCGTGGTCATTGGAAAGTTGAATAATTTATCCTTACAATTTTTTTTTATGAAAAAAAAATTATCTGAGTTATAGAATTTTCAAAATTCATAAATACAAACGCAAATTAACATTTTAAGACAAACAACATTTGAACAACAACAGTTGAATTTTTAACCCAATAAAAAACGAATTTTGAACAAAACAGTTGAGTTTTCAACAAAAAGGATGACTTTTTTAACAAAATTGTTAAATTTTTAAGTCAAGCAAACAAATTCTCCACAAGGTAGTTTGAATTTTTGGCCAAAAAGCAGATCATTTTCATCCAAACTGTTGAATTTTCTGCCAAAATAGTTTTAATTTTCAAGTGTAATTTCTGTACATTATTTTTATTTTTCAAAAGCTATTTAATTAAAAAATAAAATCGATTAAAAAATGTGTGACGATTTCAATATTTAATTAAATAGCTTTTTAAAGGTAAAAAATAATATCCAATTACACTTATAGTGAAAAATCTCAAAAATAACTTTTTTTTAAGTTATTTAAAAAATAAGGTTTGCCCCTTGCAACTGATATTATTGTTTAACTTTCTGGACATTATTTTTTATTTTTCAAACGCTATTTAAGTAAATAATAAAATCGATCAAGAAATTTGTAACGATTTTATTATTTAATTAAATAGTTTTTTAAAAGTAAAAAATGATGTCCAATTACACTTATCGTGAAAAATCTGAAAAAACATTTTTTTCTACGTTATTTAAAAAATAAGGTTTTGTCCCCTGCAATTGGTAATATTGTTTGACTTTCTGGACATTATATTTTATTTTTCAAAGTCTATTTAATTAAACAATAAAATCGAGTTAAAAAATTTGTAATGGTTTTATTATTCAATTAAATAGTTTTTTAAAAGTTAAAAATAATGTACAATTACACTCATGCTGAAAAATCTGTAAATCATTTTTTTATAAGTTATTTAAAAAATAAGGTTTTTGTTATTTTCTATTTTTCAAAAGCTATTCCAATAATAAAATGGATTTAAAAAATTGTAACGATTTTATTAATAAATTAAATAGCTTTTTAAAATTAAAAAATAATGTCCAATTACACTTATGGTGAAAAATCTGTAAATAATTTTTTTCTAAGTTATTTAAAAAATAAGGTTTTGTCCTGAAAATAATAATTAAATCTGAAAATAAGGTTTTTCTAAGTTATTTAAAAAATAAGGTTTTGCCCCTGCAACTGGTATTATTGTTTGACTTTCTTGACACTATTTTTTAGTTTTCAAAAGCTATTCAATTAAATAGTCAAATCGATAAAGAATTTTTTAACGATTTTATTATTTAATTAAATAGCTTTTCAAAAGTAAAAAATAATGTCTAATTATACTCATGCTGAAAAATCTGTAAATAATTTTTTTCTAAGTTATTTAAAAAATAAGGTTTTGCCCCTGCAATTGGTATTATTGTTTGACTTTCTGGACATTATTTTTTATTTTTGAAACGTTATTTAAGTAAATAATAAAATCGAAAACAAAATTTGTAACGATTTTATTATTTGATTAAATAGCTTTTTAAAAGTAAAAAATAATGCAAAAATCTGCAAATCACTTTTTTATAAGTTATTTAAAAAACAAGGTTTTGTCCCTGCAATTGGTATTATTGGTTGACCCTCGACGTGCAGCCATCTTGCCAGCTTACGTCACGTCACGAAATAAGAAATACTTTTTGTACAAACAATACAAATTACTGCAAATAAATATGAGTTATAAGTTTTTCTGATGAAATCAATTTAAAAGCAGTATAAATAATATATATTATCAATAAGTATTGTTGTTAAACTTAAATCAATTATTCAGTAAAATAGATCATGTCTAAAATTTTCCCGATGAAAAGTTAAAAGATTATTTTTTAAACTAACTGATGTTACAATCTTATTTTTGAAACTGCAATAATAAATAAACCCTTTTTTTCTTTCAGCACTTGAAATAACTTCGGGAATCTTCGGAAGCTTTCGGTTTCCGACTTTCGTCCACGGTATGATCATGTGTGGAATCAAAACAAATTTCTTATTTTAAATAAATTATCTAATGATTTTATGAAATAATGGCTTTAAAAATAGCAGGTAAAAATGTTCCAAAAGATGCAGTGATTTTAAGTGAAAATGATGCTGTTAGTTATCAATGGGAACAAATATTTAATTGGCCAAATAAATGGGACGTGTAAGGTTAACCTTTTCCTTATTACTAAGTTCAACTTTTTATATCCAAAATAACAAATAAATTTGATCCACTTTGAATTGAGATTACAATTTTTTATTCTGTGTATTTAGCTAGTAATCTTAACGTATATTAATCTTCCATGAAGTCATGAACTTGATATAATCTTCAATTTTGAGGTTAGAATTCTACCGATTTCATAAATGTTTTCCTGAAAGTTAAAAATTAGATTTAAATATTTAGCGTAATTTATGGACGGAAGACATTTTTATTTATTTAAAGTCAATATAATTCTTTTCACAAAAATTAACTCAAAACCTGGAGTTTTAAATCATTTTCAGTGCCAATGTTTTTTCTTAATTTCATTTTTAAATTGAAACTGAAGAAAACTCGAAATTATTAGATTATTTAATTGGATTTATTCCAGTTATTTTCAACAATTACGAAACTGCGAAATTACGATCAGTTTTAATTTATTCAGACTTCCCCCCCCCCCCCCCTCGTCGTTTTTTAATTCCTCTTTTTCCCCTGTTCTCAAGAAAATTTCCCTTTTTATCGTTTTTTCGCTTAAATGCGAACTGAATTAATAGAACCCAGTTACAAAATTGAACTATTTTTGGTTCAAAGTTAATTCTTTTTAAACGAAAAGTGTACTATTTAGTTAAACGTTTTATTATTCTGTTAAAAAGTCATAATTTTTGTTCGAAAATTCAAATGTTTTGTTGAAGATTCATCTTTTTCGATAGAAAATTCTTTTTTATTGACAATTCATCTTTCTTGGTTAATAATAAACAGTTTTGTTAAAAATGCAACTGTCGTCTAAAAAATTCAAACATTTTATTGCAAATTCAATTATTTTGTTAAAAGTGCAACTATTTTGTTAAACATTTAATTATGTTGTTAAAAAATGATTTGTTAGTCGAAAATTCAATTATTTTGTTGAAAATTTAATTGTTTTGTTAGAAAGTCATTTTTTGGTAGAACTGTGATCATTCTTGGTTAAAATTACACTTTTTTTTTAAATTCAACTGTCTTCTAAAAAACATTTGTCTTTTGAGGCAGAAAGTTCGTCCTTTTGTATTGAAAATTCATCTTTTTGGTAGAAAAGTTCTTGGTTGAAAATTAACTTCTTGACTGAAAATTTTTCTTTTCGGGATTAAACGTCTACAATTATATTGTTGAGTGCAACTTCAATTATTTTATTGAAAGCTCAATAATTTCGTTAAAAAATTTTTGTTGAAAATTGAACTATTTGGTTAAAAATTGAATTATTTTAGTAGAATATTTAACTGTTTAGTTGAAAATGAATATTTTCGGTTTGAAAATTCAACTGTTTTGTAGAAAATTCGTCTTTTTGGTTTGAAAATTCAACTATTTCGGTAGAAAATTCAACTATTTGATTGAAAATTAACTATTTTGTTGAAAAGTTGTCTTTTTTGGTTGAATTAAATTGTTTTTTACTTCAAATTTTCATCTTTTTTTGGTTGAACCATCAACTATTACATTTGTCGTTGAGAATTCATCTTTTTTGGTTGAAATTCAGTTTAATATTCCATCATTTTAGTTTAAAATTCATCTCTTTGGTTAAGCATTAATTTTTTTAACACAAAATTTACTTATTCAATTTCTGGTTGAAAATTTATCTTTTTTAGTTGAAAATGTATGTATTTTGTTAAAAATTCGACTATGCCTGTTGAAGATTCATAATTTAATTTGAAAATATATCACTTTTGTTGAAAAGTTAGCTATATTGTGGAAACAATTTTTTTTAAATTATTTGTTGTTGTTAAAAATTTAAACGTCCCATTTTTGCTTGAAAATTTCTCTTTCTTAAGTTTGATAATTCAACTATTTGGTTGAAAATTTGTCTTTTTTTAGGAGAAAATTAATCTCCTTGGTAAAAATTCAACTACTCCACTTAAAGATTCATCATTTTAGTACAAAATTGGTCTTTTTTGTTTAAAATTCGACTACTTGGTTGGAAGTTACTCTTTTGTTAAAAAATTAATTGGTTGTTGATAATAACTATTAAAATTAAAGATTCATCATTTCAGTTGAAAATTCATCTTTTAACTTAAGAATTAATTTTTTTAACTTAAAATTTAACTAATCCATTTGAATATTCTATTATTTTAGTTAAAAATTTATCTCTTTAGAGAAAAATAAAATGTTTAAACTAAAAATTTAACTGTTCTGTGTTTGAAAATTTATCTTTTCTCGTTGAAAATTCATCCATTTTGTTGAAATTTCCTCTTTTTTGGTCGAAAATTAATCTTCTTGAATGAAAATTTATGTTTTTGGCTGAAAATTTGACTAATTCAGTGAAAGATTCATCATTTTAGTTTAAAATTGATCTTTGTAACCGAAAATTTAACTTTTCGATTTCTCATTGAAAATTTCTCTTTTTTACCTCAAAATTCCACTATTTGGTTGAATTTTCGTCTTTTTTGGTAGAAAATTATCTTTTTGGTTGAAATTTCAACTATTTCATTAAAAATTCGTCGTATCCAAATTAATTTTTCTCAAGAGAATGTATTTCCCTATTTTGCTGAAAAATCTCCTTATTGTCTTCCTAACATCCTTAGTTATTTTCAAAAATCAAAAAACAGTATTTTAGTTTTACACATGAATAGTACTATTTTTACATATGTGGATATTTATAAAGGCAAAAAAAAATTATTTACAGTTAACTCGCGAAATTGTATACAATTTTAAAAAATGCGAAATACTTAAATGGCTCCGTACTATGAAAAATATCATACATGGAAAAATGTTGAAATATCTAGAAAAAACCTGGAAATATCAGCGAATTTTTTCTAATGTTGGAGTAGATATCTTGTACATCATTTTTTGGTCTATAGGATATTTTTTTTAAAATTTTTCAAAAAATGTTAAATCCAACTTTTACCCATTTAAAGTTTTTTTTTCAATTTGGAATAATTTCTAGGTTTTAGTTTTTAAATTAAATTTTTTTTTTCAGTTTTAGTTTTTTCTAGGTTTTAGTTTTTTTTTAAACTAAATTTAGCCTGATTTTAAAACTAGTTCAATTGGATATAGGGTATAATTGATTTTTGAACGATAGTCAATTAAAAATGTATCCACCATAAGGGCTTTCATTCATTCATGCATTTCGAAGCTTCGGAAATAAAAAAAAGATAAATTAAAAATATTTGTACTTAATTTTTCTGTGTATTAGACTTTGGGACTATTTTCAAGTATATATTTCTGTTCGAGAAGAAAATGGTTAAATTTATTTTTATAAATATTTTACATACTTTTCTGAAATTTCTTATTCAGATTATTTTAAAGAATAAATATGAAGATTAATTTTAATTATTCCTACTAGATGGGCTTTCCGTTATGGTTTAGCATCTGTTTCTGGAACGGCGGCTGTATCCGCTGGATATATTATTCGGCACCATAGAGGAAAATTTAAATTACGAGAGTACGGATATTTAACCTCGATGTTTGCAGTTATGGTTGCTCCTGCAGTCGCAGCAGGTGTTGCTCATGCAGAGGTATAATACATTTTTTAAATCTAAATTAAAGATAAAATATCGGCTCATTTTCTAAGATTTTGTTATAAATTTTACAGAAAATCTTATATGGTTTGAAAACGTTGTGTATCATTTACAGAAGTTTCTTTATTGTAGCGAGAAAATTCCAGTAAATTCAATATGAATGACAAAATTTTTTTTATTTACATACTTACATTTCTTTCAAATTAGCAGGTTATTTTTCTTATTGACAAAATATGTCACGCCGCGTGTGGAATTATCCGACACCGTACTTTTAATATTTTTTGAACATTTAAAAAAAAAAAAAAAAAAAAACATTTTCAAAGTATTTCCAGATGAACTATTCATCAATGTAGAATTAAATTTGTCTATTTGAATTTGACTCGAATTTTCTATAAGATTCCATTTACCACGTTTTCTTGACATATTTGTCACATAGATTTATTGAATTATTTTATTTTTAAAGTTGAACAGTAAGAAAAATGTAACAATTATGTGCATGACTTTATTGTTAATTAACAGTCAAAGTGGTATTTTTACAATAAATGAAAATTTTATTATTTTGTTAAAAATCAATCTTTTTTGGTTGAAAATTAGTTGTTTTTTTTATTGCACATTAATTTTTTTAACTATTCCATTTTTTGTCGAAAATTTACCTTTTTTGATAGACATTTAATCTTCTTGGTTGAAAATTTATCTGTTTGGTTGAAAATGTAACTATTTAGTTGAGAATGCATCTATTTTGTTGAAAATTTCTCTTTTTTGGTCAAAAATTCATCTTTCAGGTTGAAAATTCAACTATTGGGTTAAAAATTTATTTTTCTGTTTGAAGATTCATTATTTTAGTTAAAACTTAATTTCTTTGCTTGCAAATTTAACTATTTTATTAAAAATTCGTTTCTTTTTGTGTTGAAAATGAATTTTTTTTAACTGAAAATTTAACTATTCCATGTTTGGTTTAACATTTATCTTTTTCTGGTGAAAATTCAGCTATTTGGTTGAAAATTCCTGTATTTTGTTGAAACTTTGTCTTTTGTGGTAGAATATTAATCTTCTTGGCGACTAATTCATCTTTTTTGTAGAAAATTCATTTCTTTGGTGGAAAATTTAACTATCAGGTTGAAAGTTTCTTTAATAACTCAACATTTGGCTGAAAATTCATGTCTTTTGTTCAAAATCAATATTTTTTGGTAGAAAATTAATCTTTTTGGTTGAAAATTCATTTCTTCAATTGAAGATTTGTTTTTTTATTGATCATTAATTTTTTTTAATTGAAAATTTTACTATTCCATTTTTTGTCGCATATTTATCTTTTTTGACAGACATTTAATCTTCTTGTATGAAAATTCATCTGTTTGGTTGAAAATTCAACTATTGGGTTAAAAATTAATTTGTTTGTTTGAAGATTCATTATTTTAGTTAAAACTGAATTTCTTTGATTAAAACTTTTACTACTTCATTCAAAATTCGTCTATTTTTGTTGAAAATGAATTTTTTAAACTGAAAATTTAACTATTCCATGTTTGGTTTAATATTTATCTTCTTTAGTTGAAAATTCAGCTATTTGGTTGCAAATTTCTGTATTTTGTTGAAAGTTCATCTTTTGTGGTAGAATAATGATCTTCCTGATGACTTATTCACCATTTTGATAAAAATTCCTTTCTTTGGTGGAAAATGTAACTATTAGGTTGAAAATTCCTTTAAAAATTTAAAATTTGGTTGAAAATTCATGTATTTTGTGAAAAATCAATCTTTTTTGGTAGAAAATTAATCTGTTTGGTTGAAAATTTAACCATTTTGTTGAAAATTCATCTTTTGGGTTAAAAATTCATTTTTTTTTTGTTGAAGATGCATTATTTTATTAAAAAAATAATTTCTTTGCTTTAAAAGATTCAAAATTTGGTTAAAAATTCATGTATTTTGTTAAAAATCAATCTTTCTTTGGTAGAAAATTAATCTGTTTGGTTGAAAAATTAACCATTTTGTTGAAAATTCATCTTTTGGGTAAAAAATTCATTTTTCTGTTTGAAGATTCATTATTTTAGTTAAAACATAATTTCTTTGCTTGAAAATTTAACTATTTTATTAAAAATTCGTTTTTTTGTGTGTTGAAAATGAATTTTTATAACTGAAAATTTAACTATTCCATGCTTGGTTTAACATTTATCTTCTTCTGGTAAAAATTCAGCTATTTGGTTGAAAATTTCTGTATTTTGTTTAAACTTTGTTTTTTTTTGTGGTCTTCTTGGCGACTAATTCACCTTTTTGGTAGAAAATTCATTCCTTTGGTAGAAAATTTAACTATCAGGTTGAAAATTCCTTTAATAATTCAAAATTTGGTTGAAAATTCATGTCTTTTGTTCAAAATCAATCTTTTTTGGTAGAAAATTAATCTTTTTGGTTGAAAATTCATTTCTTCATTTATTGATCATTAATTTTTTTTAATTGAAAATTTAACTATTCCATTTTTTGTCGAAAATTTATCTTGATAGACATTTAATCTTCTTGTATGAAAATTCAACTCTTGGGTTAAAAATTAATTTTGTTTGTTTGAAGATTCATTATTTTAGTTAAAACTTAATTTCTTTGATTAAAAATTTTACTACTTCATTCAAAATTCGTCTATTTTTGTTGAAAATGAATTTTTTAAACTGAAAATTTAACTATTCCATGTTTGGTTTAATATTTATCTTCTTTAGTTGAAAATTCAGCTATTTGGTTGCAAATTTCTGTATTTTGTTGAAAGTTCATCTTTTCTGGTAGAATATTAATCTTCTTGGTGACTTATTCACCATTTTAGTTGAAAATTCATGTATTTTGTTAAAAATTCATCTTTTGGTTTGGAAATTTAACTGTTGGGTTAAAAATTAATTTTTTTTTGGTTGAAGATTCATTATTTTATTTAAAAATTAATTTCTTTGCTTTAAAAAATTCCAAATTTGGTTAAAAATTCATGTATTTTGTGAAAAATCAATCTTTTTTTTTGGTAGAAAATTAATCTGGTTGCAAATTTAACTATTTTGTTGAAAATTCATCTATTTTTATGAAGATTTGTCTTTTTTTGGTAGAAAATTAATCTGGTTGCAAATTTAACTATTTTGTTGAAAATTCATCTATTTTGATGAAGATTTGTCTTTTTTTGGCATAAAATTCATCTTTTAAGTTGGAAATTCAACTATTGGGTTAAAAAATCATTTTTTTGATTGAAGATTCATTATTTTATTTAAAAATTAATTTCTTTGCATACAAATTTAACGATTCTGTTGAAAATTCGATTTTTTGTGTTGAAAATGAATTATTTTTGGTTCAAAATTTATCTTTTTGAGTAAGTTTTCAGTTTTTTAAATAATTATTCCAATTTAAATACAAATTTTAATTGGCTTTGGTTAAATAATAAAATTTTACATTAGTAAATTAGCCTCTCGAATATTAATAATATTTAAAAATAAAAAAATACATGTAGATCGACAAATATTAACACCTAAATTAATTTAATTAATAATATCTCTTGATTTTTCAGTTTATTACGAACGATCTTCTACTTTTTAAAACCCCGTGTCCCGTATGTCTGCAAACAAAAGCAGCTGCAGTACAATTGGTTGCCGGACTTGTGTATCCTCTCTTATTTTCTCCAATAGCTTGCACCGTGGTAAGGACATACATTCTCTTAAATTTACATTTCATGATATTTTTATAATTAATAATTATGAAACTAATTTCTTTCTCGATTTAGCTGGCAATTCAAGGAGGTTTCAGAATTCCGTCCCCACCTGGAAAGTTAAATACTTTGAAGATGTGGTATAAATTTTCAAAACCTATGGCCCTGCCACTCACCATAATGGTTGGCTTACAAATTTTATGCGCTACTGGTCTCACCTATATTGAAGCGAAACAATTTTATGAATTCAACGAAAAATTAATAGCCGAATCAAAACAGAAATCAGTTACGTGAAGAATAGCTTAGCCCAATAATATTTAATATAGGTAGTCTCAATAAAATTTGTACCAAATGTAAATTGTTTAATTTTGAAAATATAATTTTCAAATCTTACTAAAAACTGAGTATAAAATAATTTTTCGAAATCTTAAAATTCTTTTATAGTATATTCCTAAGATTATTGTATATTCCTAAGATTATTGAATATTCACATTATTTTTTGACGATGTAGCCTAACTTTCAAGCACAAAGACGAATTTTTAACAAAGTGGTCGAATTTTCAAACCAAAAAGATTAAACTTCAACGACAAACAGTTTTAATTTCAACCAAATAGTTGAATTTTCAACCAGATAAGATACATTTTTAATAAAAAAGTTAATTTTCAACCAAGAAAGATGAAAAATCAAACAGTTGAATTACCAGTTTAAGAAATTAATTTTTAAACAAAAAAAGGAATTTTCAACAAAATAATTAAATTTTCAATCAAATAATTAAATTTCCAATCGAAGAGATAAATCTTCAACCAAACAGTTGAATTTTTACACACACAAAATTAAATTTCTACTAAAAGAGATGAATTTTCAACAAAATAGAAGTTGAATTTTCGACCAAGAAACAACATATCAACCAAGCAGTAGACCTTTCAAGCCAAATACGGATTTTCTACAAAGAAATAGTATTTTCCACTTGAAAATATGAATTAAAAAAAAAGTTAATTAACATCAAAAAAGGTGGATTTTCAACTACGATGATGTATCTTCAACCAAAGATGATTTTCTACCAAAAGATATAAATTTTGAACGAAAGAGTTTTTAACCAAAAGACGAATATTTTACAAAAAATGATATCTTCCATTCGAAAATATGAATTAAAAAAAAAAGGAGTTAATTTTCAACCAAAGAGACGAACCTTCAACCAAAGAAGATTTTCTACCAAAAGATATGAATTTTCAAGAAAAGGGTTGAGTTTTCAAGCTTTAAAGTTGTATGTTTTAGAAAACCGTTGACTTTGAAATACGAAAAAATAAATTATCAACGAAAAAAGTTAATTTTCAACCAAGAAAGATGAATTTTCAACCAAATAGTTGAATTTTCAACAACAAATTAATTTTTAACTAAGTGGTCGCATTTTGAATCAAACCGTTGCATTTTCTACAGAACAGTAGTATTATAATCATCAAGTAGTATAATCATCAACCAAAAAAATGAATTTCTAACAAAGTAGTTCAATTTTCAACCAAGTAGTTGAATTTTGAACCAAAAACATTTGAGCTCAACCAAAAACGACGAATTGCTAGGAAAAAAAAGAGTTTAGTCTTCAACAACAAAATTAATTTTTAACGAAATTGTCGAACATTCAAGCAAAAGAGACGAATTTTCAAATAAATAGTAGAATTTATAAGAAGCGGTTGAATTTTCAAATCAAAAAGATTAAACTTTAACAAAAAACAGTTGTATTTTCAACGAAAAAGTTGAATTTTCAAGCCAAAAAGACGAATTTTCAGCAAAAAAGTGCAGTTTCAACCAAGAGAGATGACAATTGAAATAGTCGAAATTTCATTAAAAAAAAAAATAATTTTCAAACAACAAAAAAGGAATTTTCAACAAAATAATTAAATTTTTAACCCAAGAGATAAATCTTGAACCAAAAAGTTGAATTTTTAAACAAAAAAATATTGAATTTGCACCAAAAGAGATCAATTTTCCAACTAAAACGACGAATTTTCAACAAAGTAGTTGAATTTTCGACCAAGAAAAAAATATCAACAAAATTGTAGAATTTTCAAACCAAAGACGAATGTTCTACACAAAATTTGCATTTTCCACTTGAAAATATGAATTTTCGACCAAAAAAAAGTTAATTATCAACCAAAGAGATGAATTTTCAACAAAAGGGTTGAGTTTTCGTTTTCTAAACTAAAAAATCGAATGTTTTAGAAAACCGTTGACTCTGAATCCCGAAAGGTTGAATTTTCAACAAAAAAGTTTATTTTCAACCAAGAAAATTTAAGCCAAAAAGACTAATTTTTTACTAAACAGTTATATTTTCAAATGGACAATATGAATTAAAAAAAGAGGGAATTTTCAACCAGCGATGAGTTTTCAAAAAAAAAAAAATGAATTTTTAAGAAAGTAGGTTAACTTTCAACCATTTAGTTGAATTTTAAGCCATAAAATATTTTAATCTTAAATCAAAAATATTTGAGTTAAAAAAACGACGAACTTTCAAGAAAATATTTGAATTTATAACCAAACAGTTGAATTTTCAAGCCAAAAAGACGAATTTAAAAAAAAATTAAATTTTCAACCAAAGAGATAAATCTACAAAACAGCTGTATTTTCAACTAAAAAATATGAATTAAATAAAAACAGATAATTTTCAACCTTAGATGAATTTTCAACAAGTGGTTCAACTATCCACCAAGTAGTTGAATTTTTAACCAAAACATATGAAATTGCAATATAAAAAAGTTAATTTTTAAGAACATTTGAATTTTTGACCAAATAGTTTAATTTTCCAGTCGAAAGACGAATGTTCAACAGCAGAGTTTAATTTTCGGCTAAAAAATATTACTTTAGCAAAAAAAAAATGTTTCTCTCCAAAGAGACGAATGCTCAACAAAAGCAGTTGACTTTTCCATAAAAAAGCCGACTTTTTAAGAAAATAGTTGAATTTTCCAGAAAATAATTACATTTTTAACCAATGATTGAATTTTTAACCCACAAACATAAATTTTCAACCAAATGGTAAACTAAAAGAGGTGAATTCTGAACCAAAAATATAATAGTCGATTTTTCAACCAAAAATATTTCGATTTTTTGTTGGATTCTATTAATTCAGTTCGCACTTGTGAAAAAATTAGAAAAAGGGAAAATTTCTTGAAAACAGAAAAAACAGGAATTCTTTTTAAAAAATGGGAAAAGAGGGGGAATAAGGGAAAGAGTGTAAAGTCTATATATTTTCCTACGATTTACCTGTCAATGCTTATAAAAAAAATATATTTTAACAAAGAGGGGATCTGGTAGATAAGCAAACAATGTGGCAATATAAAATTCACTTTTATTCCTTAATTCCCGCTGTTATATAAGTTGATAATTATATTTGTTATCTATATCATAATTTTTGCCAGACTTCGTGGTTTGTCCTAGAAATTTTCTAATCGAAACCAAGCTTGCAGGCACTATTTGTTCGATAAGTTCTTCAGGCAGGGAAACTTGTCTAACGCATTATAATTCCTAATAATCACTTCGTAATAACGCACAATTTAGCGTTTTTTCACAAATTTAAGCCAATAACGCGAACAAAAAGATCTGCTAAATATCAAGAATTTCGAACGTGATGAATATTTTTTTCATGAACATCAGGCTGCCGATTGCACTACACAGTACACAAGACAATTTATGAACATGTAGCACACTTTGGGAGCAAGTTTTTCAAGTCTGAGATCATTATCAGGCTCTAACGTCCGGATTATTGAACAAAATAATCTTAGGGACATTTATCGAGCCACTAAGGCTATCAATATGATAAAATTATAATTTATCCAACCTTGTATCTGTATTTATTATCAAGCATATAACCCTTTTGTCAATTAGTTTGAAATTGATTTTCTTTTAACTTACGACTACTTATTCTCTTTCGAATTAAATAAAATTTAAAGTGCTCTCGTTGCTATGTTTTATCGACTTTATTTTTATAAGAATCAGAGAATTTATTAACATCGAATATATAAATGTCGTGGAACAAAAAGCATAACAACACGACTTTTTATTGTTAGCAAGCTCTGCGCTTTTGCAGATACAATAATGGATAAATTGGGCAGTGAATAATCAGCTACCACTCAATGGGGGATTTGAATAGAGTTTAAATTCCCCTTGTTGCCGATCACTTTCTGCCAATCTGAGCTCTCGAGAGAGCTGTTAAATTTTCACGAGACATCTTACATTTCCACGAAAAAAGATTGGGGAAGAAAACATCCACAGCGCCAAAAGGGGCGCTGCGGCGCCAAAAGGGGCGCTGCGGCGCCATAACAAATATGGCCGCTATGAGCAGTCCATTTGCTACTTGCTAATTTTCGATGTTGAAGTGCAATTTCCGTGTTTGAAGCAAATAATTATGAAATCAGAGGTGTTATACTGTCCAGAGCAACTTATCACAGCATTTATTTATCAAAAGGGAGATCATTAAAGTTAAACGCTACGTTTTTGCGTGTTAGGATGCTCATGACGGCCATGTTGGTTAGTTCGCGTAGGGACCGCTAGTGTCGCATAGCATGTTTAAATCCCCAATTGGATCGAAAAATCGATCGACATTAAGTATTTTAACAACAGTTTACAATCCAGCCTTTTTGGAAAAGTTTGGATTATTCATTGAGGTCATGCATTGTTTGAGCAACAATATTTTGACAAGAGAAATAAACTGGACTGCAACTATATTGTCTAAAGAAAACTTCGATGTAGCAATGGTATAAAGCAAATGTAACTTCGAAATTTACAGTTTCTATTTACAATTTTCATAGAGGTAGAATTTTTTTTTACACGAGAGATTCGCAGTGTTCTGCGAGTGAATATTTTATATCAACAAGACTTTATTTATACCATTACTACAAAGAAATTAAATTTAGTTTTGTCTTTGTTAATCTTAAAGCATTCATTAACACGACTAAAAACGACCTACAGAAGCTTGGCCAAACTGCCATTTAACTAACTTTGAATATTAAAAACATTTCTAACAAAAACTAAAGAAAATATATAGTGACACAGAAACTAACAAGGAGAGCTCGCGAGATGTGCGTCGCTGATTCGACTGGGACTTTACAGGGTGAAAGTACATGAAAAGCCATTAGGTGCATATTTTTTCTTTCTATCGAATGGACTTTAGTTTCTGAGATATCGAAAGAAAAAATATGCACCTAACGGATTTCGAAGTATTTTCACCCTATAAAGCCTCACTCAAACTGGCGACGCATATCTCGCGACCCATCCTTGTAAGAATAGATATAATCCTCTCATTTCGCTGTGAGTTTGGCTTGAAATATCGACCAAAAACTAGATGAATATTATCATTGCAAACTACATGAACTTCTATTTCCGCTCGGCATCTTTTTGACAAGATTTCTATTTACACAGTAAACGGTTACACCAAATATTTCGGTTTCAACTGGCAAACGGTAGAACGTCGAGAAAATGATACACTTATATTTGTCAGTTCTCTACCGTAAGTAGACAACAGAAGCGAGAGTAAAACACCTGGTGTTTTATCATGGTGTTTAACACCATGATTGTGTTTTATCTATAATAATAAAGGCGGAGGTGTCTCTTGCCCAAAAGCTGAACGTCAATCAAGTGGCGTAACTACCGAAAAACGAAACCCCGCATTGCGGGGAGCTCCTCCTGCAAGGTGCCTCCTAGATTGTCAAAAATACATTGAACTATTTAAGCTTTTCTTTTTAGGATTGAAAAAAATACTACTATATAATTTATAAATCGGCCTTTTTTTAATAGGACAATATACTCTATTAGATATGTAATTTTTTTTATGTTTTCAAAGGGGCCTCCTAAACAATTTCGCAGAAGGGCCTCCACGTTCCCTACAAAAAACGTCGGATTGGATATTTTGATTTTTATAGTAATATGGCATCCCAAGAACATTTTAAGATGAAAAAGAAAATAATCGGTCGGGCGCTTTTTTAGAAAAGTCGACTTTTGTATTTAATTACTAAGAAATTTCATAAGATTATATGGTGAATATTGGTTAAAAAAATTTTAAATACATTTTTTTATTAAATTGGTTTTCTGTTATCCCAAAAATATTTTAAGATGAAAATCGGAAGGTTTTTTCTTTAAAACTCGACTTTTGTATTTAATTACTACAAAATGAGGAAATTATGATAAGATTGTATGGAAAATATTGGTTAACATTTTTTAAATCTATTGAATGTTGATACTCCACGAATATTTCAAGATGAAAATGAAAATCATCGGCGGTGCGCTTTCTAAATTTCTTCCTTTCGGTGAAAAAATACTGTCATAAATTTTTTTTACAAGTTCCGCTAGGCCGTTTTTGGTATTAAAATTAATTTTCTTAGTTTTCAATTTAAAAAAAATACATATTAAAGGCAAAAAATTATTTCATACCTAAGAACTATTTAATTATTGAGGAATGAACCCTAAATTTTATGTAACACAATTTTTGTGTGTGAAGATATTGGTCCTGGCATTAGAAAATTTGTAATCCAATTTCAATTAATGGTCTGAAATGGCCCATAAATATTTCTTATGGATTAATATACGCAGAATTTTTTCTACAATTTGAAGATAATATTCTCCGTAGGGAATAAATTTAAAATATTTATACCGGATGGCAGAAAAAAATCTTGCATTTCGATATACTCAAAAGAAATTTTTTTTTCACAGTTTAAAGATTCATGTGATGCTTTAAAATGTATTCTTGTCTATCATTTTATATCAAATCTTATTTTCAGCAATTAATAATTCAATGAAAGCGATAAGCAAAACTAATAAAAACGTCGAATTAAAGAAAAATCGACCTTATTCAAGATTTTTTTTGGTCTGCCGGTATAAGTATATAAAACTTATTCCATATGAAGAATATTCTTCTCATATTTTAGAAGAAATCCTGTGCATATTATTCCAGGAAGAAAAATATTTTGGTCCGTTTCAGGTAGAGGAATTTTTTTAGCCCCAAATTTGTATTTTTTTTAAACTGAAAACTAAAGAAATTAATTATCAGACTTAAAGCAGCTTAGCGGAACCTCTAAACAATTTTAAAAAAAAATAAATAAAATGTGTGGCAGTATTTTTTCAGCAAAAGAAAGAAATTTAGGTAGCGTTTGCAAAATTCAAAAACACATTGTTTTGGCCACCCTAGTCAATAATACAATTTTCAATTAGATCTGCAGAATGGTTGCATTTTAATTAAATTAAAAAGTCGTCTTGTTTCAAAAAACACCTCTCTGATTATTTTTATCTTAAAATGTTCGTAAGGTTACAAACACAATCAATACAAAAAAATATATTAAAAAATGTTATCCAATCTTTATCATATAATCTTATGAAAATTTTTTAGTAATTAATTACAAAAATCGTCTTTTTCAAAAAGCGCCGGACCGATTATTTTCATTTTCATCTTAAAAAGTCCGTGGGATGCCATATTACCATAAACAATAAAAAAATCCCATTTACTTGGAACTTTAATTTAAACTTGGTTCAGCCACACCATGGCGAGGTTGTCGCAAAGCAGATTTCCTGAGAACATCTCGTGCATGCGAAGCAATACTTTTTAATCCGACGTTTTTATGCAGGCTTTGTAGTTACGCCACTGCAATCAACTAGAAAAACAGAAAGCTCGATGCGAGAAAGTTCCTGTGTCCTTAGGGAGGACTGTAAGGTATCGGGAGACTGTGTATGCTGAAACATACAAAATATAGTAGGCACCACTTCAAACAGTGGAAAGTCGCATTGAATAACCGTCTCCAGTGTCATTTTCGTTTACGCACCCCGCGATCAGTGTCATGATTCGAGAAACGATGACCTCGAGGATGAGTCTGTGGAGGATACGAGGGACCAGCACGATCCCACCAAAAAGGTGGATAATCTGGCGCAGGTCCCATTGTTGGTGGCATCGATTGGAGAGGAACGGTTTGAATAAAAGAATGATGGTTCGGTGGTACCATAACTAGGCTGTGCTGGCCATGTTGATTGGTCATAAAAGCATTACGATGTGCTGCGTTGAATTGCGGCTGAGAAATGTGGATCGAGTCAGGATTACTATAACGAACGGCCATGGACGATGAGTGAGGCGGGGGGTCCTGGGCAGGACCCCAGGCGAGTTGCTAGCATCTTCTGCTCTGCCAGTGGTTCATATACTCCTGATAACTTACGGTCACTTTCTCACTCTGATAACGAGTCAGCTTCACACTGCGTCGCATTTCCGGTGTCACCAAGCCTTTGTAGCCACCCTTGTGCAGCAGGGAATCTATTGTCTGTATCTGGTCCCATCCTGGAGAAATAATATGGGGTTTATTTCAATTTATAAATCCGAAATTCAAGACAAAGCCTCAAATTTTATCCTTTCTTTGAACGTTTTTTTTTCATGAAGATTTATCTCAATATATAGGTTTATTTAGTTAAAAAAATTAAAATAAACCTACGTTTCAATCCGTCTTTGGGTCTTTCTCAAGATACAAATTACATAGGAGTCTGAACGAATCGTCGTTGACACGAAAACACAAACAAGCGGTAATTGTACGAAACCATTTCTACGTTTTTTTAGTCCTCTTTTACGCTTTCCTTTTTTTTTTTTGTAAAAGAGGACAACTACAAAAAAAAACTTAAAAATGGTTTCGTACAATTACCGTTTGTTTGTGTTTTCGTGTCAACGTCGATTTGTTCAGACTCTTTTGTAATTTTTACCTTGAGAAAGACCCAAAGACGAGTTGAAACGTCGGTTTATTTTAAATTATTTCGATTTATCGTACAAAAATGATTCGTGGACATTTTTTGCAGACTTCACAGTCCAAAATGGTCCTACCTGAAGTTCTTCTGAACGTTCAAATGAATGAAATATGTTTTCCCAATTCTATTTTATCTATAAATATTGTTCTAACTACAATTTAAAATAATGTATTTTAAGCTTCTGTTGGTAATCTATTTTTGGAAATATAAATAAACAAACATTTTAGCACTGCTTATAGTTTAAAAAACCATCATTAAAAAATGTTCATTTAAACGTTCAGAACTTCAAGTACAGTCAAAACAGAGGAAATTGGGTTATTTTAAAATTATTTTAAATAACATTCATGTGGGTGGCATGCCCCTAAGATTTCAAGTCGAAATATATTGAATTTTTAACAAAATAGTTGAATTTTCAACACAAAGTCGATTTTTCAAAAAAAAAAAAAAAAAAAAAAAAAAAAAAAGAGTTAAGTTTTCACGCTAAAAAGTGAAATGATTGGAAAAAATGGACTTTTAAATCCGAAAAGATAAATTTAAAAAAAAACTTCATTTTCAAACAAGGAAGACGAATTTTCAACCAAATGTTAAATTTTGAATCAAATAGTTGAATGTTTAATATACAAACATTAATGTTTAAACAAAAAGACGAATTTTCTACAAAACAGTTGAATTTTAAATAACTCAAAAAGATCAATTTTCAACCAAAATATTAATTTCATATAAAAGAAGGAATTTTCAACTAAAAAATATTCATATCAAAACAAAACGATTTTTTAATAAAGTAGTTCAACTTTCAACCAATAAAGATGAAATCTCGAAGAAAAATGTAATACGTTGAAACTTTAAATATAAACTATATTTTAATTTTAAATAAAAAAAATATTGAATTCAACCACAAAAGATTTTAATTTTAAATCAGAAACAGTTAATTCAACCAAAAAAGATTTTAATTTTAAATCTAAAACAGTTGAATTTAAACATAAAAGACGAATTTTCTACCAAATAGTTGAATCCTCAATCAAAACAGATTAATTTTTGACCAAAAAGTTACATTTTGAATTAAAAGAGATTAATTCTCAAACCAAAAAGACAAATTTGCAACTAAAAAAGATTTTTCAGCCTAGAAAGAAAAAAAATGTAATCAAATTATGTAACTTTCATGCCAAAATGGCAAATTTATCAAACAGTATAATTTTTCACCCGAAAATATGAATTTTTAACCAAAAATATAATCTTCATCAAAACAGTTGAATTTTCAATCGAAAAGATGAATCTTCAGCAACAAAAATGATTTTTTAACAAATTATTCAATTTGCAATCAAGTAGTTAAATTTTCAACCAAAAAAGAATTTTCAACAAAATAGCAGAATTTTTAACCAACAGAGGTGAATTCTGAACCAAAAATATAAAAGTTGATTTTTCAATTAAAAAAAATTAACTTTAAGCGAAAAAATATTATTTTTCTACCAAAAGATGAATTTTTAATCAAATAGTTGAATATTCGACCTACAAAGATGACGGTTCAAACAGAAAAGCCGAATTTTCAACCAAGACAGACATTTCAGTCAATAAAGAAAAAAAATGCAAACAAATTGTTGGATTTTCAAATCAAAAAGATTAATTTTCAACCAACAAGATTAATTTTCTATAAAAAAGACGAATTTTCGACACAATATAAAAAATTTCCAACAAATAGTTGAATTTTCAGCTAAAAAATATCAATTTTAAACCAAAAAATGAATTTTTAACAAAGTAGTTCAATTTTTAATGGGGTAGATGAATTTTCGAAAAATGTAATAGATACTTAAAAAAAAAAATTTTAATTAAAAAAAAAAACACAATGGCATTCAACCAAAAAAGATTTTAATTTAAAAACAAAAACAATTTAATTCAAGAAAAAAAGACGAATTTTCAAGCAAATAATTGAATCCTCAATCAAAACTGTAGTTCAACTTTCAACCAAGTAAATGAATTTTCTACCAAAAAAAAGACGTTTGAACAAAATATTAGAATTTTCAACAAAATAGTAAATTTTTTAACTAAAAGAGGTGAATTCTAAACCAAAAATATAATAGTAGATTTTTCAATTAAAAAAAATTAAGAGTCAACGAAAAAATATTAATTTTATACCGAAAGATGAATTTTGAATGCAAAAGGATGAATGTTTAACAAAAACAGTTGAATTTTCGACAAAAAATTACTTTTTGACAAAATAGTTCAACTTAAAATAATATAGTAAAATTTTTAACTAGAAGAGATGAATTCAGGAACAAATAATTAAATTTTCACCTAAAGAGATAAAGTCTGAAGCAAAAACATAATAGTATACTTTCAACCAAAAAAAAAAGATGACTTTTCCATCATAATATGAATTTTTTAATCCAAACGGACGAATTATCCATCCAAAAAGACGAATGTTCAGAAAAATAGTTGAATTTTCGGCCAAACAAAATGATTTTTTAACAAAATAGTTAAATTTCAAAAAAATAATTAAATTTTCAACCAAGAGGTGAATTTTGAACCAATAACATAACAGGGGATTTTTCAATTAAAAAGAATTATCTTTCAACAAAAAATAGTTGGATTTTCTTATTGTGTGCTATTAATTCAGTTCGCATTTAAGCGAAAAAACGAGAAAAAGGGGAAGTTTTTGAAAAAACGTGAAAAAGAGGAAGTTTCTTGAAAAAATGGGGAAAAAGAGGAATTCCACAAAAAAGGGAAATTGGAAGTAACTTTATCGTAACTTACTTTAGGTAAACGTAAGTATGAAAATAACCTACCTTGTTCCTTAGCAACTTCTGGTAAGTAAGTCGCAGTTCGTTTGCTGCCCTTTTCGTTATGGAATTCAATACGAATTCCGTGAACTCCTATTTCCCAATCTAAATAGTCTGCACCATCTTCAAAATGACGAAGTATTGAAATGCTTACATGCAAGCGAGGGAGTTCTTCTCGAGATATGGGATTGAACCGAGAATCTTTGAATGCGCTACAAAAAGATTGATATTACAGTATACTGTAGTACAATTTCACTACAAAATTTTTGGAAATTAAAAAACCAAAAATCTAACCAAACAAATTTAGACAACACACTCTTTAATGACTCCATTAAAATTAAAAAAAAAAGAAAAGGGGGAAAAAAGAAGGAAACCATCAAACCCCACTCCTTATTTTTCTCTCTCGTTTTCAGGTAGATTTTTTGTAAATGTTTCTTTTTTATTGTAATTTGAAACAAACTACTAAATAAAAACGAGAAAATAAGAAGGAAGCAGAGTGGCCCCAAATTTTCATTTTCAAAATTCCTTGATTTTTCCCTGACTAATTCTTCATTTTCCCAGACCATTATTATTTAAAGACCAAAAATATTAACATTTTTAATATAGAACAAAATAGAAAAACATGTAATTAAATTTATGAATTTGTAATTTATTATTCTCACGGCTGCCATAGTCTAACTTACTTAAAAATATTCGGAAAGTGACCTATTTAAACCGAAGTGACCCAAAAAGACTAATATCTAACTCAAAAGGTGACTAGAAATTAATAAATGTGCATTAATAATGTGACTAATGTTCTTTTCAATTTAAATGAATTCAGCAGACATCAATGAAAATAAGAAGGATTCCAGATGAACTTTAAGGAATTCAGTATAAATTCGTAAGACTTCAAAAGAATTCAAGTTAAATTCAAAATAATTTGATGTTATGTGTAAGAATTGAAGGTCAGTTTTATGGGGTTTCAGGATGAATGAAACAAAAACTAAAAAAATCCATTGAATTGAGTAGAATTGAGTGAATTTAGAAGAAATAAAAAAATTCAAGAGAAATTAAAAGAATTAAAAAGAATTCGAGATAAATTAATAAGCATTCCAGGTAAATTCCAAATTAACTGCAAAAAATATTTGACTATCTTTTCAAACCCTACCACTTCTTGTGAATAAATTCTTTAAAATGAAATTTGATGATATTTCCTGAAATCCTGGAAAATTGATTAAAATACCTTGAGGGCTTTTAAAATCCTTTTAATCCTCGAAAATCTTAAAAAATTCTTTGGAATATCTTTTAAAATATTCTATAACCTTATAGGTCATATATGATCGTTCCATACCTTCCGAAATTCTAAGAAATCCCACGGAATTTTTAAAATTCTTGAATATGCCTTGGAATCTTTTAAAATAGCATAAAATATTTCAAATCCTTTGACATCCCTTCAAATTATTGATTCCAATTTATAATTTTTTGCAATCTTAAAATTTTCTACAATAATTGAAATCCTTTGAAATCTTTAAAAACCCAGGTGCTTGAAGTTCAGAACGTTCAAATGAACGAAATTTTTTACTGATGACTTTTTAAATTAGAAACAGTGCTAAAATATTAATTAACTTATATTACAAAAAAACGATACTGTATTATTTTGAATTGTAGTAAGAACAATTTTTGTAGATAAAATAGAATTGAGAAAAATATTTCGTTCGTTTGAACGATCAGAACTGCAGGTACATTAAAAATCCTTTGATAATTTTTAAATCTCTTGAAAATTCCTTGGAATTTTTTTATAATACCCTAAAATCTTTGAAATCCTATTAAATTAATGAAATCAGTTGAAAATTCCTTCGAATATTTTTAAATGCCGTAACATATTTCGAATCCTTTAAAATCTTTTCAAATCCCTCGACATTTTTTTAAGCTCTCGAAATCTACTTGGAATTTTTTTAATTATCCTATAACCTTTAAAATTCCCTACAATGCTTCAAAACCTTTTATATTTCCTTGACATACTTTTTAAAACCCTTGAAAATTCCTTGGAATTAAAAAAAAAACCTAAGATCTTTTAAATCCCATTAGATTACTAAAATCCTTTGAAAATCCCTTAAAATATTTTAAAATACCCTAAAATATTTCAAATCCTTTAAAATATTTTGAAATCTCTTGAGATTTGTTTAAGCTCTCGAAATCTCCTTGGAATTTTTTTAATTCCCTCAGAAATCTTTAAAATTTTTTGAAATCACTTCAAATTAATGAAATCTTTTAAAATCCCTTGATACTTTTTAAAGCTCTTGACAATGACTTAAAGTCTTTTAAAATGCCCAAAAATATTACAAATCCTTTGAAATAGCATTAAATTACTGAAATAAATTGAAGTGCCTTGGAATCTTTTGAAATACTCTAAAATATTTAACATCGCATGTCGACCCTTCAAATTATTAAAATAAATGTTTAATTCCTTGGAATCTTTTAAAATACCCTAAAATAATTCAGATTCTTTGAAATCCCATTCAATTACCGAAATCAATTGAAAATACCCTAAAAAATATTTCAAATCCTTTGACATCCCTTCAAATTATTGATATCAATCGAGATATCAATTTATAATTTCTTGGAATATTTTTAAATTTTCTATAATATTTCAAATCATTTGAAGTCGTTTTAAATACCTTGAAACTTTTTAATGCTATTGAAAATTTCTTGGAATTTTTAATAAATACCATAAAATCTTTAAAATCGTTTAAAATCCCTTAACATTTTGTTTAGCTCTCGAAATCTACTACTTGTGAATAAATTTTTTGAAATCCGTTAAAATATGATGAAATGCCGTGAAATCTGACGATATTTCCTGAAATCATGGAAAATTTATTAAAATTCCTTGAAAGCTGATAAAATCCCTTAAAATCATTGAAATCCTTAGAAATTCCTTGAAATTTTGAAACCTCTTAAAAATACCTTGGAATCTTTTAAAATACCCTAAAATATTTCAAATCCTTTGAAATCTGTTGAAACCCTTTTAAAGCGCTTGAAATTACTCGGATCTTTTAAAAACATCCTAAAATCCTTTGAAATCATCCCTCAAAATTTTTGAAATCTACTGAAAATTCTTTGGAATCTTTTAAAATATCCTAAAATATATCAAATCCTTTGAAACTTTTTAAAGCTCTTGAAAAATCTTTGGAATGTTTAAAAAATACCCTAAAATCTTTAAAATCCGTTGGAATGCCTTGGAATTAAAGAAACCTATTCAAAATTAATAGGAATCTTTTAAAATATCCTTAAATATTTTAAATCCTTTGCAATTCCTTGAAAATTTTTAAAACTCTTGAAAATTCCTTCGAATTAAAAAAAATACCCTAAAATCTTTCAGATCCTTTGGAATGCCTTCAAATATAGAAACCTATTCAAAATTACTTGGAATCTTTTAAAATACCTCAAATCCTTTGAAATTTGTTAATCTCTTGAAAATGCCTTCAAATTTTTGAAAATACTAGAAAACCTTAAAAATTCTTTGAAATATGTTAAAAATTTTAGGGATCTTTTAAAATATCCTAAAATACTTCAAAAAAATTCAATAAAATTCAGAAATAGACCTGAATTCAAAAGAAGTTAACCCAAGGGTTAATTTATTGAAAGTAAAAGAACTAAAGTTATGTTTTTATTTTAAAAAGTGACTTGATCTTAAAAAAGTGACTAAAGACTGATTTGAGAAAAAAAGTGGCAGCCCTGATTATTCTTGAGAGTTACTTAAAGTGCTTCTTACAGAAATTCCTTGACTTTTGCCATTTTTTTTTTCAAAATCCCTGATTTCTCTTACCTGAGAATAGGATTTGGAGGTTGCCTCCTTTTTCTTTCTTAAATGGGGACAGTTACCAGCGCGCTGACCAAATTTGATCGTTAGATTCTTGTGTTTTTTTAATTTTAATTTCCACGAAATTCGTAGTTTAACTTAAATGTTGGACGTTAAATTATTTGAAATAGACAAATTTTAATATAGTAAAATCTCTAGAAGGTTCATACATTAAAAAAATATACATTTCACTTTTAGTTTATAGCTTAAGATACCCATGGTATTATAATCAATTCCTTTTTTTTACCTAGTTGCGGCATACTCTCGGAGTCCAGCGTGCAAATGCATAGCATTGAAGGTTCCTATGCAACCTCTCAGTCGCATATCTTTTCCAATGTTCCATGTTACGAATAGTGGACTGCAAAAATTAAAAAGTATGAGTATTTTTGCATACGAAGTCGCTCCAAATGTAAATCAATATTTGGCATTAGTTAAAAAATTAATAATTTATATTAAATCGTGAGAAAGAAGAAAATTAGCAATAAATTCAACAAACGTCTTCAGGGTGTCTAGTGATCAGGCAATTTTAAACTCAAAATTCATTCAAAACCCCAGAAATGATACTGTCGCTACCTTTAATTTTAATTATTTCTTAATATTAAAAAAACATTTACAATTAAAGCTTTCTCTTTTATCAATAATGATTGGAAACATTCAAAAATATATTACATCATCAAATAAAATTACTTATTTGGAAATTTTCATTTACTTAATTGATGGTGCAGAAAATTAGTAACCTTTACTAATAGATAAATAAATAAAATAACCTCATTTAATATGGTCCAGGGGTTACGAGTAGAATCCTTTTGTCATTTTAAAAACACGTTGTCAAAAAGTTAAGAACAGAATTTTTGCCTTTATTATTAAAACTGCTCATTCGGAAATTTCGATTTAAAAAATTCCAGAAAATTCACAAGAACAAACTGAAAACAGCCACTTGAAGCAATGTTTACGCAGTATGCAATCAATCAGATAATCAACGTCAATGAGTGCGAGATTAATAAGATTAATAAGTTTATATGAAAAGTACCGCTAAGAAGTACTATGGATGTATTCACTATGGGTTTATTTATTTGTGCTCATTTTATGAGCATTTTGCTTCCTCATAGGTATCAAATGAATTTGTTTCTTCATGAGGGAGGTTTTTGCCGAAAAAAAGAAAAAAATGGATACTTTCAATATTTTTCAATCTTATGCTTCTGTTTTACCGAAAATCCTATTTTCATAAAATTAGAGAGCCCACCAAAATGTCAGTCGATGTGTTTTGTTCCAATAAACAACTTTTTAACTTACGGTAGTGTTATATTTCAAATTAAAACCAAAGTTTTCTTCAAAGAAAGAGTTTAAATTTTTTGTTGTAACTTTCTAAGTTGCTTTTGATTAATCAAGAATGGTCATCGAATGTTCATCAATAGATCAATCCACGCGTCTCGAAAACACGAATAATTACATCAAACGATGTACTGTTATATTCTCGATGCGTCTCGAAGATGCGAACAAATATATCATATATGTTACTGTTGTATTCCCAATATCAAGAAAGTTTTCCTCGTACCAACAAGATAGAAAATATATTTTTTAAATTTATAAATCGGTATTGCTAGATTATAAGAAGTCATGGAAGGTTCGCCAATAGGTCATTCGATGCGTCTCGAAGACGGGAACAAATATAGCAGATAGAGTACTGTAGTATTCCTAATAATATAAACAAAGCCTTTCTTATATAAACAATATAAACCATTTTTTTAAATTCATAAATCGGTACTGGTAGGTCATAAAAGGTTCAACAATAGGTCGATCGATGCGTCTCGAAGACGCAAACAAATGCACAAGATAAAGTATTGTTGAATTTTGTATATAAAAAAAGTTTTACCATATAAACAGAGTAAACTTTTTTTTAACTTCATGAATCGGTACTTGTGGGTTATAAAAGTTTCAACAATAGGTCGATCGATGTGTCTCAAAGACGCGAACAAATACACTAGATATCATATTCTAGTATTTTGAATATCAACAAAATTTTCTCATATAAAAAGGGTGATTTTTTTTGTAATCTCTAAACTAAAAAAAAACAACTTCTAAATTGCCGATCTAGCTTTTCGAGATACATTTCGAAATGTCAAAAAAGTATATTTGAAAATGTAGGTCATTACAAACCTCCCTCTATGAGGAAGCAGTATAGGTTAATTTTTTTTTATGTAAACAGATTTTGCTTTCTAGTAAAGGGAGCTTTGTAATGACCTACATTTTCAAATATAATTTTTTGTCATATTTTGATATAATTCAAACCCATTTTTAAAAAAATTACCTTCTTTACATGAGAAAAACTTTTTTGATATTCAAAATACAATACGATATTTAGCGTATTTGTTCGCGTCCTCGAGACGCATCAATTGCCCTATTGTTAAACCTTTTATGACCCACCAGTACCGATTTATAAAGTTTCAAAAAAATGTGTGTATTCTGTTTATATGGGAAAAACTTTTTTCATATTAGGAATACTATACAGAACTGTATCTAAAATATTTGTTCGCGCCTTCGAGACACGTCGAATCACCTATTGACGAATCTTCTATGGCCTTTTATGATCTAGCAATACCGATTTGTAAATTTTAAAAATACACTCTTTATCTTGTTGATATGAGGAAAACTTTTTTCATGTTGGGAATACAACAGTAATGTATAATTGTATAGGATATATTTGTTCGCGTCTTCGAGACACGTCCATTGCCCAAATTAAGAACATTTCATGACCCACCAATATAGTTTTGAAATTTTTCGACAAAATTATTTTCCTTGTTTATAAGAGGATTTTTTCGATATTGGGAATATAATAGTACTGCATTTGATGTAATTGTTCACGTCTTCGAGACGCGTGGATTGATATACTGACGAACTTTCTACAGCAATTCTTGATTAATTAATAGGTACTTAGAAAGTTAAAAAAAACTTACATTGTTTATATTTGGTATTAATTTGAAATATAAAACTAGCGTAAGTTAAAAAGTTGTTCATTGTAACAGAACACATCAATTGACATTTTGATGGGCTTTCTGATTTTCTGAAAATAAGATTTTCGGTAAGATAGAAAAATAAGCTTGAAAAATACTCAGGGTGTCCAGCGAATCTTAGGAACGAAATACAAGGTCTTTTCCAGGTTTTACAGGTCAAGAAGTCAAGTTGTTCCAGGTCTCCTTTTTTTACATCAAATAATGAAATAAACGTTTGTTATAGATGTAAAAAAAGAGCCATTTCATTTTTTATTGGCCAACAATTTTTAAAGAAAGCAGAACCATGAATAAACAAATTCTTAATTTTTTGATCACATAAGTCGTCTTTGAAATCCTTGAAATTTCTGTGAAATCTTTTAGAATTGTTTACAATTTTTGTAAAATATTTGAAATCTTTAAGAAAGATCAAATCTTTGTGAAATTTTTATTTTTTGAAGCAATAATTAATAATTTAAAGCGTCTGAAATTATAACAAACAAAAAAAAAAAAAATATATATATATATAGAACGATTTTGGACAATTTAATTAGAAACAGGAGTTGAATAATGTTGCGTAATTTCTAAGTCGAAGCGCTAAAAATTAAACATTTTTTTTTAATTAAAGAATCACGAAATTTAATTATTACATTTATTTTATTTTTTCATAAATTCAGAGGAATTGAAATTGTATTATTTCTAATTAAAAGCGTTCAAAATTAAATATTTAAAAATTGATAACTTTTGAATTTGAATCATTTTAAATTCCAAGAAATTAAAATTTTACAATTTTAAATTTGAAACAAAATTGAATCTTTCAAACTCAAAGCTTCTGATATTGTAGAATTTTAAATTGTTATTACATAATTACATAATAAATATTAATTTTAATCGGGAAACACTACAAATGAGCAAATTTCTACCCGGACAAAAATTTTAATTGAGAAAAATTGTGATATTAACACTTTTTTCTACTCGAACCCTTTAAAATTTTAATTATTTAAAGTAAATTTAAAACTTTAAAAAAATGTAGAACTTTTAAATTGCTAATTATACTTTCCAAAATTCAACCAATTCAATTTTAATTGCAAAATTAAAACCTATGAAGGGGGAAAATAGAACATTTAACGTTCAACCTGAAAATTCAGAACTATAACATTGAAACTATTCAAAATTACCGAAATTATTCAATTACTAATGTATCAATTTCAGATAGTTTAATATATATCTTTTTTGATTTGAAATAAATTTTTAAATTCCAAAGCTTCCTTCAGAATTATTATACGTTCGTGATATTTTCCAATCAAATATTTTTCAATTTGAAATGATTTGTTTGTTTAAATCTTTAACTAAAAATCGGCCAATTATAACATATAACATTAAAATAAAAAAAATAACACAAAACAAGATTGCTGTAATATGATTCCAATTTTTGAAATCGTACAATTTTAAGCTTTTCAACTCGAAATTGCTTTATATTTACATCTAAAATGATTAAATTCAAAACTATCAAGGTTTTCAATATTAAAATTTGAAATAGTTCATTGCGAAAATGTCCTGACATATTGAATATTTGAATTTGAAACTGAAATATTGTGAAATTTAAAATTCTAAATCTACAAAAGTTAATCTAAAAAATAATGTGAGAAAAAACTTTAGTTTAAGGCCTCAAAGATTAAACTGTTTTAGAATTGCGCAATCAAAACCATAATTTCAAATTAAAATTATAAAAATTTTAAAGACGATAAATATATTATTAATAAGTATCATATAATGTAGTATCAAGTGACATTCAAAACGACTGGAGATTTTTTGTACTAAAAAATGTGATTTGTCAACAAAAAAATCAATGTCATTCAAAACTTACAAAATACGCTAATTATGAAATACGGGAAACCTCCCGGTGTAATATTTTTCTCCCGGCTTTATCACGGTTCTCCCGGTTGGGTGGCCACCCTGAAATTACTTTTCGCATTTCAATAAAATAATTGTTTTAAAACAACAAACAGGGTGTCTACTCAAATCCTGGAGAAAAATTCCCTGACAATTCCAGGTTTTTTCCAGGTATCTCAAGTTTTTTCCAGGTATAATTTTTCATAGCATGGAGCCATTCAAATATTTCGCATACTTTCAAACAATCGACTCGGAATATGTATACAGTTTTACAAGTTTATTATAAATAATGTTTTTTTTTCAGTTTCTAGGAATTCAATTAATGTTACAAGATATTCTCAAATATTTTAGCACGATCAATTAATTAAATAATACTAAAAACATAATTAATCATTTCTTGAATTTGTCTCTTAAAGTCCATGAATTTGAACAATACTTCAGACAAATTTTTATTTTATCTACTTATATCTAAAATTTAAAGCTTAAAATTCCTAACTTTTCAAGTAAAAATTTGGATTTTCAACGGAATAATTGAATTTTCAATTAAAAAAGTCAAATTTTCATCCAAATTGTTGAATTTTGAACTCGCAAAGATCAATTTTTAAACAAATAGCTGAATTTTGAACTAAAAAAGATAAGTTTTCAACCGAAACTGGAACAGTTAAATTTTCAGTCAAACAAATTAATTTTCCACAAAAAAAAACAGATTTATTTCAAAAACAAATTTAATTTAGCTTTCAACCAAGTAGTTTTAATTTCAAGTAAAAACATGAATTTTCAACTGAAATTATGAATATTTAGCTGGAATACTTGAATTTTTAACCAATAAGATGAATTTTCTACCACAAAGACGATTTTTCAACAAAATACATGAATTTTCAACTGAAATGATCAATATTTAAACGGGATAGTTAATTTTTCGACCAAAAATATGACTTTTCAACCAAGAAGATTAATTTTTACTAAAGAAGGCGAATTTTCAAGAAAATACATGCATTTTCAAGAAAATACATGAATTTTCAATTAAAAAGATAAATTTTAAACCAAGAATTGAATCTTTAAATTTCCAGTTAAAAATTAACGTTTAACCAAAGAAATGAACTTTCAACTGAAAGGATGTAATTTTCAACTGGAATAGTTGCATTTCACGGTAGAAAAAAAAACTAATTTGCAACAACAAAAAAACTAATTTAAAAAAAAAAGTTACATTTTCAAACAAAGTGATCAATTTTCAACTGGAATAGTTGAATTTGAAATTAAAAACATGAATTTTCAACTAAAATTATGAGTCTTTAACTAGAATCATTAAATTTCAAACAAAAAGATTAATTGGCAATTCAGAATTCAATTTAGAATATAATTTTATATAATATTATTATTATTATAAATATAATATAATTCAGAATATTAATACCAGAAAAGTCAACATTTTCAATTAAAAAAGATAATTTTCCAACCAAATATTGAATAGTTACATTTTCAGTAAAAAAATAATTTTCAAGAAAAAAAACAAACAAATTTTCAACAAAATAGTTAAAGTTGCAACAAGAATAGTTAAATTTGCAGTAAAGGATATGAACTTTCATTTAAAATGAATCTTTAACAACAACAAATTAATTTTTAACAAAAGAGTGACTCTCAACTAAATAATTATATCTTCTTTCAGAAAAGATGAATTCGGAACGAAAAAGGTAGTAGTTGATATTTCAACCAGAAAAGAACGAATTTTCAACAAAATGCATGAATTTTCGACTAAAACCGATCAATTTTCAACCAAAAACAGAATAGTTAAATTTTCAGTTTAAAAAATTGATTTCAAACAAAAATAAACGATTTTTCAATAAAATAGTTCGATACAGTAATATAAAGCTACTTTTACAAATAAAGAATCATTGTTATTCAATTTAATATTGCAATTTAAAAAAAAAATTAAGCATCCTCTCGATAAAATTCCCTGACAATTCCATGTTTTCCAGGTAGACACCCTGAACAAAATTTAATTCAAGGTTCTCGTGAACAATTCAAGGAGATTTCCAGGTTTTCAAGGTCGCTGGACCACCTGATACTGAAAGAATCCATTTTTTTCATTTTTTAGGGGAAAACCTCACTCGAGGAAGCAAATTTTGCAAATTGCTCATCAAATGAGCACAAATAAATACATCCACATTACTTCGCAGCGGTTTTTTTTATTGAATGTGGTTGCCACACTAGGAACATTTTAAGATGAAAATCATCGGAAGGGCGCTTTCTGAAAAATTAGTTTTTTTTTTACATGGCACTTTCATTTGAACTTGATACAGCCCCACCGTACCCCCTCTGATAAGAACTGGTTATATAAAAAAAATGTTATATAAAACAAAGACGGCCTGACAACGGTGTCTTTGTGTGCAAGACATACCACAACGAAAATATTGATTCAATTCACCTTAAAAACACAGCACTGCTTTAAAAATAAATATAACCTAACCCCACCATCAATAAATGCATCCAAAATTTGTTGCTACAGCAATAATCCATTAGAGGAAAATGAGTTAAATCCAAAAGTTCAAACTATGCAATACAGTTGTCCCTTCTCTTAATCCTAATTAAAGTTGTTTTTACCGTCATTAATTATTTCACATAAAAATAATGCCTTCTGTGTGGAAGTGTTCCAACTGAAAAATCACTATTGGTTGTTGTTTTCGGAGGTTTTCTGCTGGGCAAAAAACAGAATAACACAAGGCTAAAACCTTTTTTGGATCCATCTCTTGTGAATAAAGGAAGAAGGAAAGAGAGGGTGGGGAGAGAGAATCCAAACAAAGGAATGTTTGATATGTGGGAAAGAGTGAGAATAAAGACAAAGCTCGTGTCTTGAAAAGTTGAGGAAAAGAGATTAATGACATGAAGGAAAATGTAAAAAGGAGAAGGAAAGAAATTGAGAAACGGTGGGGATACTCACAATGCATCATTGCAGAAGTTGGGCGCTTTTGGAGGATCAAGTTGGTGCAGCTGGCAGTAGAGCACGTCAAAGCAAAAAAATCCCATTTCCGGTTGCACGATGGGAGGATTTCGTATTTGCGTTCCATTTTGCATGACTGATCCGTCGCACGGAACATTCGAATTATTTAGCTTTTGCTTTTTGGTTCCACAACAACCTGCGGCCATATTTTTGCAATCGCGACTCATCGCGACTCAACTCACGCACACACCGAACGTCCACTAAGTGTGTTGTCTAGTTTCAATTTTCACCGATCGACGCCAGCGCTACGCGCGCAAATTTGAATTGTATAAAGTGTATAAAATTATATAAATTCAAAAAATACGTCACGCTTTTTGAACACTTTTTTGCCCCTGACTTTATTCATCACAAATCGGCACAATCCCATCCCCCTTTCGAAGCCAAAGATTTTTCTCCGATTTCGTTTGATAAGCGCTTAAAATAAAATACGAAACAGACAAACGTCATATTTCAACAGACTTCACTGACAACAATTTTTAAAAATAAAATTAATGTTTAGGTACCATATTGAATTTAATATGAAACGCTTATGATTCAAAGTCGAAATATATTGTATTTTCAACAAATTAGTTCCAATTAATAATAATTAAATAATTAGTTATAAATAATAATTAAATAAATAATATTAAATAAATAATAATTAAATAATCAGTTAAATTAATTCCAATGTTTTGGACAATAGTTGATTTTTAAACCCGAAAAGATGAATTTAAAAAAAAAAATGATTTCTCAACCAAATCATTGAATTTTCAATAACAAACAAATTAATTTTAAACCAAACTGTTGCATTTTCAACCAAATACTTGAAATTTTATTTATTTAATTTTAATCAATTGAATTCAATTGAATTTAAATTTTTTAAATTTTATTTATTTATTTAATTTAATTTATTTATTCTTTTATTTTATTTTTTTAAAGAGACGCATTTTTAACCAAATACTCGAATCTTTAAAATAAAAATACGATTTTTTTTCAAAGAGTGTCGACTTTCTAACAAAGAACTTTGAGAGCAAATCAGATGAATTTTCAATCCAAAAAAGATGAATTTCCACTTTAAAAAACGAATTTTCAAGAAAGCAGCTATATTTTTTAACAAAAAAGATGACTTTTTGACCAAATAATTGAATGTGTAACCACAAAGTTGAATTTTCGACATACAGCTATGAATTTTCAAACCATGAGTTGAATTCAGATCAAACAAAAATTAATTAGGATCAACCAAACAGTTGCATTTACAACCAATTAGTTGAACTTTCAAGCAAAAATAACGTATTTTTAACAAAATAGTTGAATTTTCAACCTGAAAAGATGAATTTTCAGCACAGTGGTCAAATTTTGAAATAAAAAATATTAAACTTCAACCAAAAACAATTGCATTTTCAGAACCAAATCGCTGAATTTTCAAGCCAAAAAGGCAAATTTTTTAGAAGAAAGTTGAATTTCAATCTAAAAGAACATATTTTCTATCGTGAAAGACAAATTCAAAACAAAACAATATAATGATTATCCAAAAAATTAAATTTTCCAAAATATATTTGAATTTTAAACTAAAATTATGAATCTTCACCAAAAAAATTATTTTTTCAAGAAGAAGTTTAACTTATAACCAAGTATTTGAATTTTCAATAAAAAAAGATTGATTCGCAACAAAGAAATATAATAATTGATATTGAAAAAAAAGATTTTAAGTTTTAATCAAAATCAGTTAGTAAATGTCCCAGTAATCGTGACGGACCCAGTTATCGTGAAACTTGGTTATAATTTGCATATATTGTTAAAAAAATATGTATAAATTAACAATCAATGATAATAACCATTTATTTTTAGCATTTTATAGTATCAAATGAAATTTCAATTAATTAAAATAAGATAAAAAGCAAGAAAATTGGCATCACCATTACTGGGACTAAGGTCATGATTATTGGGACGTTTACCTTAAATTTAACGAAAAAAGAGGAATGTTTAACAAAACAGTTAAATTCTCAACCAAAAAGGCGAATTCTCCACAAAAAACAGTTGACTTCTCCACAAAATTAATAGAATTTTCAACCCAAAAGAAAGAATTTTCAATAAAATAGTTTAATATTTAGCCAAAAAGACGAATCTTCCACCCAAAAATATGAATTTTTAAACAAAAAAGTTCATTTTCAACCAAATAGTTAAATTTAAATTAAAAAGCGATTAATTTGTAACACAATGTGAAATACTTCAATTTGCAGTTAAAAAATTGATTTTCAACCCAAAAAAAAAACGAATTTTCCATAAAATATTGAAATTTTCTACCAAAGAGATTTAAATTTAACGAATTTAACCAATAAAATACATTTTAAACAAAGTACTTCCATTTTCAAACAATCTTCAACAAAAAATAGAATAGTTGATGATTCAAACAAGAAAAGATTTTAAGTTTGAATCCAAAACAGTCAAATTTAACCAAAAAGATGAATTTCTAAGAAAATAAAATAAAAAATAAAAATAAAATAAATAATAAAAAAAATAGGCAAATTTTCTACAAAACAGTGTATATTCAAACAAATAGTTAAATTTTTTAGAAGGATAATAGATATTTCAACCCAAAAAGACGAATTTTCAACCCAATAATATAAATTTTCAAACAAAAAAGTTCATTTTCCAACAAATAGTTAAATTTATTACTAAAAACGATCAATTTTCAACCAGAAATAGAGTATAATCGAAGATGTTATTTTGTCGACCAGGGTAATTAATTAATTTTCTGATGTTAAACATTGCGATCTACTGATCAAATAATTTTTCTTGTGAAACGAGAAAATCCGAGACAAATCCGAGAAAAATCCGGGCTGAGGCAGATTTTTTCTCGTTTCACCAGAAAAATTATTTGACCAGTAGATCGCAATGTTTAACATCAGAAAATTAATTCAGAAATAGAATAGTTAAATTTACAGTTGAAAAATTGATGGAGCTTTACTCATGAAATTTTTTTTACAAAAAAGTTCAATTTTCAACCGAATAGTTGAATTTTCAATCAACGTAGATTAAATTTATACCAAAAAAGACGAATTTGCAACAGAATACATACATTTTTAACCAATAATGGCATAGTTGAATTTTTAGTTGAAAAAAAAATAATTTTCAACCAAAAAAAAAACGGATTGTCAATAAAATACATAAATTTTTTATCAAATTGTTGAATTTTGAACAACAACAAAAAAATTAATTTCCAACCAAAAAAGAACTCGAAAATATGAGTTCTCAACAAAAGAGTTAAATTTTCAGCCAAAGAGATGGATCATACCCAGGCGGAAATATTATATATAGTTTATATATAGTGTGAAGTATCATATAATATTCATTTGTTTTATATATATTTTTATATAAAACAAATGAATATTATATATAATACTTCACACTATATATAAACTATATATAATATTTCCGCCTGGGAAAACTGATAAAATGATTTTTAAACAAATTAGTTCTATTGTAAACAAAGTTAGTTGAATTTTCAATCAAAGAAGATTAATTTTGTATCACAAAAGACGGATTTACAACAAAATACCTACATTTTCAACTAATAATGACGTAGTCGACGAATTATCAACAAAATAGATAAATTTTTAACCAAAGAGATCTACACTGAAAAAAAGAATTTTTGGAACCAAGAAAATGCCAAGAAAGTATTCTTTAATAGTAGTAATTTTTATTTAAACCAGACACACATCTTTTGTTGATCTAAAGAAATTAATTCTTTGGCTATATTTTCTTGATTCAAACAAATATTTCTTATATTCAAGAAAACCATTTCTTTGATTCCAAAGTTCTAGATTCGTTGAAATCTGATTAGTCGTTCAAAGAAATATTTATTTGATTCAATGAGTTCGATTCTTTGAATTCACTCGGACTCATTTGAATCAATTAATTGTGCATACTTGAATCAAGTCTTTAAGTTTATTCAAATCAAAGTTATAATGATTTAATTCAAAAAAAAATTAATTAAATTGAAAATATATTTATTTGTCACAAAGAGTTCTTGCATTTATACCAATGAAGCATTTATTTAGATGAACAAGATATTGTGTTTACATAAATATTTATTTCTTCAGTTGAAGGAAATATTTCATTTGCTTACTAGAATTAAATTATTTATAACAAATGAACATTTATTGCAACGAAGTAATTATTTTTTCAAATCAAACATTCAATAATTTGGCATAATTTGTTTCAATTGAATATTTTTAGATCAAAGAAATATGTTCACTGTTAGAAAAATCTGTACTAAGTTTAGTATGCATGTAATGGAAGCCATAATGCACAACATGAAATTAAATTTAGTATACCAGCGCACAGTGAATTTAGTATATTCATATTGAATTTAGTATACATGTATATGAAATTTAGTATACGCGTATACTAAATTTAGTATGAATATGCTAAATTTACTGTGCGCTGGTATACTAAATTTAATTTCATGTTGTGCATTATTGCTTCCATTACGTGCATACTAAATTTAGTAGAGATTTTTCTAACAGTGTTGTTAAATTCAATATCCATGTTTTTGATTTAAAGAAATATTTCTTTGGCATTTATGGTGAGAGTTAAATACGGCTTTCCGCCTTATAATTTCCATGTTGCGACAGCGTAGTGGTAATCGCTGTGGACAATAACAATGTTAATTATAATTTAAGCTGAAAGAATCCATTTGTTTATTTAGGAAAACATGTACTGAAATTGAAGTACGAACTAGTTTATTGCACTCGCGCATGGTTTAGGCCAAAGAAATATTTGTTTGAATCAGTGGGATATTTTTTTGCTTCAAATACTCAAAAATTTAATGCGCAGAAATAGTTTTGTGAGCCTATAAAATATTTGCTTGACTTTAAAATATATTTCTTTCCATCAATTCACATATTCTTATCTCAAAGAATTATTCATTCCCATTTATGGCACATTCATTTGGAACAATGAGTCATTTATTTGGTTTAAAATGTATATGTTTGTCTTTAATTAATATTTCTTTGATTTTAAGAAATATTTCCCTCCGATCAATAGGTTGTATTTTTGAATCAAACAATGTTAACTTAATCCTATTAACATTTGTCTGGCTCAAAGAAATTCTTTTTTTCATTCAAAGTGCATATTTTTATTTGCCTCAAAAAAATTTCCAATCAAATTGTTGAATTTTCAACTAAAAACGATCAATTTTGTACAAATAACGGAATTGTTTAATTTTCCGCTTAAAAAATTAATGTTCAACCGAAAAAGAACGAATTTTCAACAAAATTGTTGAATCTTCAACCAATAAAATGAACGTTTAACAAATTAGTTCAACTTTCAACCAGGTAGTTGAATTTTAAAACGAAAAAATATGAATTCTCAATGAAAAATTCAATAGTTCAATTTTCAGAAAAACGAATTTTCAACAATATACTCAACTCTTCAACCAAATGGTAGAATTTTTAACCAAACGAGATGAATTTTCAACCAAAAATATAATAGTAGACTTTTCAATGAAATAGAATTAACTTTCAACGAAAAATAGTTGGATTTTTTTATTAGGTTCTATTATTTCAGTTAGAATCTAAGCGAAAAAACGGGAAAAAGAGCAAGTTTCTTGAAAACGGGGGAAAAAATACGAATTCTTTAAAAAAGGATTGGGGAGGGGAATAAGGGAAAGAGTGTGAAGGCCGTGTTTAAATACTTGTAAAATAAAATCACAAATTTCCATTTTTCAAGCATTTCAAAAAATTTGTATTCACAATTTATATTTTCAATGTGTGATGTCACATTCTGCGTTTTTGAAAAGCCAAAAAAAAGAAACTTCAAAATGAATCCCAAAACAATTTATGAAATTAAGTCGACTCCTAACGTTATTTATTTCCTTTTTTGAGCGAAAAATCGGGAGTGACAGTCACAGTTCCACGAAAATTCAAATTGAATAAATAAAAAATTTCCTTTTTCAAAAAAGTTAATAATAAAATTCTATAGTTTATTTATGAAGCAAAATAAAAATGTGAGTTATTCAGTATCAGAAGAAAAAATTTAATATTCTATGTACTGGCTAGTTTTTCTTACGTAGTTAAAAATTTCACAAATATAAGATTATTCTCTACTGAAAATAACGTTTGATAGCACACTCAGGTCCCTATTCTGTGCCGGCCTCAGGTCTGGTCGGCATAGAATCGGTCACGTTTTTCAGGTCAACATTCAGGATCGCATATAAATAGTCTCTGAACCCGAAACAGCATAACGCAGTTGCGCGCAGAGAGACGCCATGTGAACAACTTCTGATACGGCACTGACTATCCGAGCGTCATGGCTGTCATGGGTGCGGGGGGGGGGGGCCCCCCGCAGTCAAGCGTGAAGCCGGCGCACAGTGGGCTGAATAGGGAATTTACTATTCAAAATCACCTACAGCCTACAATTCTTAACCGATTTTGAATTTTTTTAAAGAAATGATCAGCGATAGTTGCGCAAGAGCGTCTATGGATTAGATTTTTTAATTTTTGTTATTTTTTATATACATAAACAAAAAGCGAAATGAGACATTTTATAATTATTATTTTTTATCTTCAAATCAATAACTTAATTAATCCCATTCTCGACGAAAATAAATGTCGAAGTATCCAAAGAATATAAATAATTTAGAGGATATCGAATCTAATTGTTATAAACAAATTATATTAACAAAATGTCAACATATTGGAAATTTTGCTTGCAAAGTATTTGTAAGTTGAAATTGCTTGATTTTATCAACAGGATCATGTTTGATCATGAAAATTTGTTGTATGGTATAATTTCTTAATTTTATAAACAAATTATGTAAACCAATGCATAGTTTAGGCGTTTTTTGGCAGAAAGTAATCGTTTTTTTTTCTTAGTACCTTTGAATTATGTGAGTGGTAATATTTAGTGATTAAGATTGGTCATTTGATATTATTTATTTATTTTATAAACAAAATTTTAGAAACAAATGCATATTTTGGTCATTTATAGACAGAAAGTAATAGTTTTTTTTCTAATCGTCTTCAAATTACATAAGTGGTGATGTTTAGTGACGAAGAATTGTCAATCGATATTATTTGTTTATGTTATAAACAAATGCACAGTTTGACCATTTATATATAGAAAGTGATCGTTTTTTATTATTGCCTTCAATTGATATCACTGGAAATGTTTTGTGATGTTCTAGAAGAATTAGCTTCCAAGTTGTACTTGTCAATCATTTCAACAATTTCAGGATCGATTTCAAATTCATTCTTGCTCCACTTTGAAGACACTTTGAAGACGATTAGAAAGAAAAATGATCACTTATTTCTATCTATGAATGGTCAAAATATGCATTTGTTTATTAAAGTTGTTTATGACATAAACAAATAATATCGATTGACAATTCTTCGTAATTTCATCACTCATATACCTATTTAACATATACCTATTTACTTTATACCTATACACCCATATACACACTACCTTTCTCCAACCGAGCAAGTCACGCCTACCCCGAAAGAGAAATGGCTTAATGGTATAATGTAATTTGAAGACGATTAGAAAGAAAAACGATCACTCTCTATCTATAAATGCTTAAACTATGCATTTGTTTATTAAATTTGCTTATGACATAAACAAATAATATCGATTGACAATTCTTCGTCACTAAATATCACCA
>CAKNYM010052269.1:251673-265464 GCA_932195095.1 Andricus curvator
ATTAATCTTCTTTGTTGAAAATTCGTCTTTTTGGTTTTAAAATTAATCTCTTTTGGTAGAAATTTAATTTTTTTTTTCAAATATCAACTATTACATTTTTTTTTGAGAATTGATCTTTTTATGTTGAAAATTTAACTGTTTGGTTAAAAATTCATTTATTTTGTTGAAAATTTTACTAGTTTGTTAAAGATTCATCTTTTCTGGTCGAAAATTTATCTTTTTTGGTTGAAACAAATTTGAAAATTTTAATCTGAAATTTTAATGTCTTATTCCGTTTGTAAAAGATTCGTTGTTAAAAATGTTATACAAGATTAAAATGATGGTCTTTGAATATCAGGTAATTTCGAAATTGAAGTTTTTCGGTCACCTTGGTTATTCATAATCAGGAATGTTTTGCGTACTTCTAAAGCCATAAATACCGAGTATTTAGAAAATGTCTTTAGTTATAGAACTCGTTTTTTAAACACTACATGACTCAATCTACTATTGAGTCATAATCTGAAAGTTGCAACTCCAGTGTTTTAATTCTAATCCTAAAATATATATCTCTTTTACACTTAAATTACAATATTCCAAGTACCTAGGACTCATTCTTCTTTTATTACGCCTCGCAAGTCGTTTTTGTTTTCTTATCGCGAAAGAGAAGTCAAACCTGAGATAATCGCGCGCTCTTTTACAAAACGAATATAAGTGCCTGGGCACCTGTTTAGATAGAGTCTCTCCTGCCACCTGCTGTAGGTGCCGCACGAGGGCCCGAGGCCCTGACAGTAGATGCGGCCTGGCGACGTGCGGCAGCTTGGCGGCTCATCTCTTAAAGCGTTTTTCCCAATGTGCTTGCTAAAAGTTTCTTTTCACGTGAAAATTAATCTCCTCTTTGAAAAAATAGTTCCTAAAGCCCCGGAGACCTTTACCAACCATTTTTTCACTCGGGCACTTGATTTAAAATTTACCTGATTCAGTGATTAAAAATAGAAGTGAGTGATTTAATTGCTACTGTTGGTTAAGTCCATTAGTAGAAATTGTAAATAAAAAGTAATTCGATTTTTTTTATAGTGTTTTATTTTATTGTTCATGATTGATATTTTTATGCAGAAAGCATTTTGTTAGTATTGGTGATCATCTTCGCCGCGAATTGTCAACTGTTTACAGAACTCGTATAATTTTCTGCATAAAGAATGGCATATTAGCGTCAATTCTATCATTCAATCAGACGTTCCAATTATAAGGTGTCATTATCCTTTTGATAAAATAATTGCTATAATTCATGGCAATCCTTGCTAATATATTTAACTCACTTTTTTTGTTTTTATTGTGACATTTTTACTTTGTTTCCCAACCTTGGAATTCGATTTAAAAATTCAAAACTATGAATTTCTATGGAAATTTTACGAAACATATGGGCCAGAACCTTGAGATTTTCTTCTAAGGAATTGTGATAAATAAATACCAAAACATATGATCTTTTATATATTGCTTTTATGGACGACCACAATTATATTCTTACTTGTGTTTTTTAAATTGGTTCGTTTGATTAATTAAAGTTGAGAAACACGTAAATGTAAAATGAAATCATGTTCAATTGATAATATATGAAATTCTTTGTGATTAATCTTGAAGCTTTGAAATGGTACAACAAAAGCAATAAATAATTGAAAACTAATATTTTTGAAATAAATCTATTTGACTTTTTACTTAGTATGTTTCTTTAATTTTCTTTTTGAGTCAATAAGTTTATTATTTTTGTATGACTTAAAATACTTAGAATAAAGAAAAAATCTTCAATCTTTTCGACTTGTGATGTTAGCTTCAGTAAAAATAATTCAATTGTTCAGATCTATTACAATTACATTTTTTTAATTTCAAGCTGGAGTGGAATCTTTAACCTTCTGAGTTTATTGTATAAAAAGTTAAAAATTAAAAGTGTTAATTTCTTTTATTAAAATTAAGAGTTTTATATTTAGAGCAATGCAAATTTAGCAGATTCTCTAAATTACTTAAAATCTCTGAAATCCTTGAATATTCTGAATTTCGTGAATTCTTTTAATGTTCCGAATTTCTTAAATTCATTGACTTCTCTGACATGCTTAAATATTCTTAATTCCTAATTCTCTTAGTTCCCTGAAATCTTCGAATATCTTGAATTTCTTAAATATTCAAAATTCTCTGAAATCCTGAAATATACTGCATTCCCTGAATTTGCTGGAATTCTTTGAATATTATAAATTCCTGAAATTCCTTGATTTCTCTGAATCCCTTGAATTACTGAAATTCTCTGAATTTCTTGAATTCATAATATTTAAGGAATTCAGAAAAGTTTCTGAATTTCAGGAATCTTTGATTTTTTTAATTCCCTGAATTCATGAAAAATTCTGAATTCTGTTAATTCCTTAAATTCCTTAAATGCTCTGAAATTCTCTAAATTTCCTGAAATCTTCGAATATCATGAATTCCTTCAATATCCGGAATTCCCTAAATTCTCTGAAATCCTTAAATATTCTGAATTCTCTGAATTGCTGGAATTCATAGAATATTATAAATTCCTGAAATTACTTGAATTCTCTGAATCCCCTGAATTCCTGAAAATCTCTGAATGACTTGAATTTCCTGATTTGAGAATATTTAAGAAATTCAGAAAATTCTCTACATTTTCTGAATTCCTTAAATATTCTGAATTCTCCGAAATCCCGGAATTCCTTGAATTCTTCAGAATTCTATATATTATTTTAAAGTCCTTGGAATTCAGGGAGCCCTCAGAATTCGTGAAATTCTGCGAATTCAGGGAATTACGACAATTCAAGGAAATCAGATGATTAAGGGAATTCCGCGAATTCAGGGAATTGTAACTATTTCGAAATATTGTAAGGAATGTAGGGAATTTAGACGAATTCAGAATATTTGAAGGAAGTTAAAAGGATTTTAAGGATTCCTACATCGATTGAAAAAATGAAAAATAATTCAAAGTTATGAAATAATCAAAATTACTAATTTAATGCTAATATATATTTGAAATTTAAATATTTCACTGTATAATCACTTTAAATTTAAATTCTCCACTAGTCCATAATTAAAAAAAAAGCATTGAGAACTGATTATTTTTGAGGTAGCTTTCCAATTTTTCAAGCCTCTTTCTGCATTAATTTGTGAAAAAATCAATAATTTTTGCATATAAAATAAAACCATGCCTTTCAAATTATTTTTTATCGTTACACCAGCTACACGGTAATTTTGGACCAACTTTACGATCCAATTACAATTTTTCTATATATCCTAATTAATATTTATTAATTTAACTAGATTATAGATTTATTTTTCAACAAAACATGTGATTTTAAATTTTTATCTTATAAAATATCAAAGTGTCAGACTTTACAATACGTAAATATGTAAAATTCTCTATTAGAATGGAATTTCGCATATATCACAGATGAATTTGCCTTCTCGATTATCAATTTATGCATAAAAATTTATTATTGTCCGATGTCGCTTTTCTCACAGTTAAATAAATAATCTTAATTATATCATCATCAAATGTAAAGGTTACTGAAAATTGCCTATATACTATATTCAGAATCCTGATCTAACTTAGCGAATTAAGTGAATCGATCTTATAGATCCTTTTTAAAATAAATGGGACGAGAAAGTCAATTTTGAAGATTTGAAAGAATTGAAAGCACGTGAGTCTGAAATGGATCGCTAGTTGCGCGCGAAAATTGGCTGGCAATACCGCGAGTCGTGATAAATTACTGCAGTAGGGAACAATTTAGTTGCTTCCTGTCTTTGGGTTTCCTTATATAATGATCTAATGATCAAATTCATATCAAATCAGGCAGGCTCTAAAATCCAAGTAGCAGAATCTCTCAGCGACAAAATATTTTATTTTTTTAGTGGAAATTAGGAAAAAACAGTTTTGCACAAAATTACGAATATTTAAATTTTGACGTCTATTTAAAAACAATCACAAATTCTTTCTTTAAGATTCTATAGGGTTTGATCTAATTCTGATGTTTCAATTTACTTTTCGGATTCTAGTGATTTTGTAATATCTAAGGTTTTTTTAAAATCCTAAACTTAAATTAAAAGATGAAATTTGTTATAAAACGTTTTTATTTAATTTTTTATAAAAAAAAAATTCAACTGAAAATGTAACCATTCTAATTGAATATTCCATCATTTTTGTTGAAAATTCATCACTTCGTTTAAACATCAATTTTTTTAACTGAAAATTTAACAATTCAATTTTTGTTGACAATTTATCTTTTTTAGTTGAAAATTCAACTGTTCCAGTTGAAGATTCATCATTTTAGTTGAAAATTCATCACTTCGTTTGAACCTTAATTTTTTTAACTAAAAATTTAACAATTCAATTTTTGTTGACAATTTATCTTTTTTAGTTTAAAATTCAACTATTCCAGTTGAAGATTCATCATTTTAGTTGAAAATTCATCACTACGTTTGAACATCAATTTTTTTAACTGAAAATTTAACAATTCAATTTTTGTTGACAATTTATCTTTTTTAGTTGAAAATTCAACTATTCCAGTTGAAGATTCATAATTTTAGTTGAAAATTCATCACTACGTTTGAACATCAATTTTTTTAACTGAAAATTTAACAATTCAATTTTTGTTGACAATTTATCTTTTTTAGTTGAAAATTCAACTATTCCAGTTGAAGATTCATCATTTTAGTTGAAAATGTGGAGCGCTATATCACTGGTTGAATCTATAATTTGGCGTCACTGGTGTATTCAGTGACGCTGTTTTAGTTAGTATTGTTAGTACTTACTGGTTCACCCAGTCAAAATTGGAAAATCACTGGTTCCCCAGTGATACCTCAAAATACTGATTCTCAAACAATAATTTCACTGGTTCAGTTTAATAGAGTAGAGAATTAATCTTTTTGTTTGAAAATCAATCTTCTTGTTTGGAAATTCTTCTTTTTGGTTGAAATTCCAAGTATTCCAGTTAAAGATTCATAATTTCAGTTGAAAATTCATCACTTTGGTTGAAATTGTTTTTTTGTGGAATATTAATCTTTTAACTGAAAATTTAACTTTTCCATTTTTGTTTGAAAACTGGTATTTTTTAGTTAGAAATTCAACTATTTGGTTGAAAATTGATCTTTTTAAGTTGAAAATTCAACTATTTGGTTGACAACTCGTGTATTTTCTTGAAAGATCATCCTTTTGGTAGCATATTAATCTTTTTGTTTGAAAATTAATTTTCTTGTTTGGAAATTAATCTTTTTGTTTGAAAATTAATCTTCTTGTTTGGAAATTCTTTTTTTTTTGTTTGAAACTGATCTTTTTCAGTTAAAAATTTAACTATTTCGTCGAAAATTCATGTATTTTGTTAAAAAATCGTCTTTTTTGGTAGAAAATGAATCTTCTTGTCTGAAAATTCAAGTATTGCATGTAAAGGTATTATCATTTTAGTTAAAAGTTCATCATTTTTCGTTCAGAATTCATCTTTTTCGGTTGATGATTTAACTACTTTATTGAAAATACGTGTTATATTTGTTAGATAAAAATTAATTTTTCTAACTGAAAATTGAACTATTCCATTTTTGGTTGAAAATTGGTCATTTTTAGTTGAAAATTAATTGTTCTAACTGTAAATTTAACTATTGAATTTTTGGTTAAAAATTGATCGTTTTTAGTTGAAAATTCAAGTATTAAACTTTTCATTTAAAATCCATCTTTTTTTCGTTGAAAATTTAACTATTTTGTTGACTAATCATTTTTTTTGGTTGAGAATTAATTTTTTTATTGATTATTTAAGAATTCCATTTTTAGTTGAAAATTATTGATCATTTTTAGTTATAGATGTAACTATTTGGTTGAAAATTCATGTATTTTGTAAAAAATTGGTCTTTTTTGGTACAAAATTAATCTTCTTAATTGAAAATTCAACTACTTGGTTGAAAATTAAACTATTTTGTTAAAAAGTCATTTTCTTATTAAAAAATTCATCTCTTTGGTTGAAATCATAACTATTTTGTTGAGAATTGATCATTATTAGATAAAAATTCAATTATTTGGTTAACAATGAACTTTTTTGTTGAATTTTTATATTTTTAGGTTGAAAATTCAACTTTATTGTAGGAAATTCGTCTTTTTGGCTCAAAAATTCAACTGTTTTGTTGAAAATTTGTCTTTTTGGGTTGAAAATTCTATTATTTTGGTAGAAAATTAAACTTTCTGATAAAAATGAACTTTTTGGTTGAAAATTTAATTGATTTGCAGAGAATTTATCTTTTTGACTTAAAAGTTCAAAAATTTGGTTAAATTTTTTTCTCTTTATTGAAATATCTTTTTTGATTGAAAATTACGCTGTTTTGTTGAAAATTCGTCGGTTTTTCTTGAATTCGACTGTTTTTTATTTAAAATAAAAATATTTTGTTGTTGTTAAAATATCAAATATTACTTTTTTTTTAAATTCAACTACTTATCTGAACTCCGTTGTTAAAACTTCATTTTTTTGTGTTTAAGATTCATCTTTTTAGTTGAAAATTTAACTGTTTTGTTGAAAATTTGTTTTTTTATTGTCTGTTGAAATTAAATTTTTTTTTTAACTGAAAATTTAGCACACAAAAAATGTTGGAAAGGAGTTGAAAATGCTCCCCAGTGGGGATCGTTTCGAATTCGAAGGCACCCCGAACCCTTTTCCAACTTTTCCACAAGCCTTATTAAACTCTACCCCCCCCCCCACAAATTTTTGGAAAGGGGCCGGGGGTGCCTACGAGTTGTAAATGCCCGAAATCGGGCATGAACTGAAATTAAATGGGGAAATGTGGTGGGGATGCCTTTGAATTGTGACCAATATCGATTTAAAGACGTTTCTGATGATTTTTTATGGGGGGGGGGCGTAGCACGGGTAAGACGGTCATGCGCTGGGGAAGGGGTGGGGTGCTTTATGTTTAGCGAGGAAAAATACGTAATATTAGTGTATTTCAAAAAAAAAGAGAAAAAAATCGAAATTTTCGATAGTAAAAATCTCGATATCTCGAAAACGGTAAGAGAGCGACACTTTTTTCGGACAGATTCGTATTCAGCATAAAAAAAATACATAAAATATGTGAGTTTAAAAAAAATCGAAGGTGATCGGTCTTTTATGCAGTTTTACAAAAATGGATCTTTTTTATTTGAAAATTCAACTATTTTGTTAAAAGTTTAATTATTTTGTCGAAAATTAAACAATTTTCTTAAAAAGTCATTTTTTTTTTGTTGGAAAATTTAACTGGTTTGTTGAAAAGTCGTCTTTTTGGAAAAAATCGTCCTTTTCGACTTAACACTAAACTGTTTAAAAAGAAAGTCGTCTTTTTGTGTTCAATATATTCTGTGAACAATATATTAGTGTAGGAATGGGTGCTACTCGTATGGAACCTGCCTGATTTAAAATGGATCTGCTCCATTGTTTTTGAGTAAAAAAAATGTTGTTTCAAAATAATTAAAAATGTAATAAGCGCATCATAATAAATAACATATTTGTGATTTTATGAATGAAATCTGGGAAATAAAATAGAAGATTTAGGTCTCAAAGAGACAGAATTTATTAGGGGCCTTTGGCGAATTTATCCCGTTAATTTCGTTAGGTTTTTTTATATATTTTTTTTATTTTAGGGAGTCATCAAAACCAGTCCAGGAATCTTGTATACCGTAAACTCGAAAGGCGCGAATCTTAGCTGGTAAAGAACTATGTAGTGAGCCGTCAAGGTTGTGTGATGTAACTCGGTGTCATTCACAGATATTTACGTGCGTAAAGTAATACGGTAAAGCGCAAGGTAGAAGGCGAAGGAATGCAATGTCGGATGTTTAAATAATTCTATATTAGCTGATTTTAAGAACATATAACCCAGAAACTAATTCTTATGGAATATTTTTAATATCCTTTCACATCAACAATTTTTAATATTCATTAAAACCCAATTTATGAGAAACTTCCATTTACAACATGCAGCAAATTATATTATTCACGAGAAACATTGCTTTCATAAAAATTCCTTTTGGATAGTAATTATTGTTGTGCAGTTATTACAGAAAGTTATTTCATAAGATAAAGTTATTGTGCAGGTACTTAATGAAATCTTGAGATTTATTGTTACACCCATAGAAATGTATTTTCGCAATAAAATACCATGAAACAATATAGTACAGACGTGTGCAAATATTAGTTTTTTGTTGTTGTAAAAATTGGTAAAAAAAACTTTTTTGTTTTTTACATTTGTACTGTGTTTGAAGGGAAGTATTTTTGATATTAAATTTTTTCTTATTTGGAAGAAGGGTTATTTTCAACTTTTTTATCGAGTTCAAAGAGGCCATTTTTTATTTTTAACTATTTTATTGAGTTTAAGCGAAGTTTTTTTTCTGAACTGGAAGAGGGTAATTTTCTTATTTTTAATATTTTTATAGAGTTGGAAAGGATGGAATTATGATAATTTATTTTTTTCTGAATTAAAAGAGGCCATTTTTTTCTTTTTAATATTTTCATTCAGTTTAAAGAAAGAATTCTTTATTTTCAATTTTCTTCTGAACTTGAAGGAGGGATAATTGGTATTTTTAACATTTTTATTGAATTGGAAGGGGGGAAATCTTTGTTTTTAATTTTTTCCTGAATTGGAAAAGGGTAATTTTTTATTTTTAACGTTTGTATTGAGTAATTGAGTCAAAAGGGAGGAAATTTTGGTTTTCATTTTTTTGTGAATTGGAATAGGGGTTTTTTTTAAGGATTTTTATCGAGTTGGAAGAGAGGAAATTTTGGTTCTCAATTTTTTCTGAATTGGAAGAGGAACCTTGTTTTATTTTGAAGATTTTTATCGATTTAAAAGGGGGGAACTTTTTAGTTTCAATTTTTTACTGAAGTTGAAGAGGGAAATTTTTTATTTTTTAACATTTTTATTAATTTGATTTAAAAGGGAGGATTAGTTTTAATTCAGAGGATTAAAAATGATAGCGTAGATTTATATTTTTCGATTAGAAATCATTGGAACTATTCGATTTATAAAAGTTTAAAATAATTTTTTGTTTTCATTTCAATGGCATTTAATTTTAAATTCTTGAGTTGGGAAGTGTTAAAAGCTTCCATTTTATACGTGTAAATTATTGTGTGAAAATATTATTTTTTTGTAAAAATTTGTAAAAGTGTTCGAATAATATCCTGAAATTGTAGTTTCTAGTAGATTTTTGTCCATTGCATTTTAAAAATCGTAAAAAGTTGCAAAACATTGTACTAGAAATTACATTTTTTGGCTAAAATTCGGATACTTTTATAAAAAAACCCGAAAATGATAGTTGATTTGAAAAAAACATAAAAAGAAACGTACTGAATTGAATTCTGCAAAGTTTGTTTGGAAAATGTTATTAGGTTTGGAGAAAGTTTAGGGAGAAATTGCTTTTTTCGGGATTTTTCAGACGTCCCAAGATTTAAAAACATTTTTAACAAATATTGATGTACTTGAAGTTACGAACGTTCATGTGAACGAAATTAAAGAATTTCTTTTCGAAATTTTGTTTGCCTTAATCATTTAGGAGGGCAAAAAATGATATTGTCAGAAAATTTTTTCGAATTTTTAATTTTTATGGGCCTTAAAGTTGAAAATTGAAGAACGTCAAAAATCCTCTTTTTTTATCCCGCGAATTATAGGGTAAGTGAGAATTTTCGGCAAGACCCCTAAAAACCACCCTTACGGAATGCACACCTAAAATGTTTAAAATTACAAGTTTTATTGTCGATATTTGAAAATATAAAAACGTCAAAAATCTTCTTTTTTTATCCCACGAATTATAGACCACATGAGAATTTTCGGCAAGACCCCTAAAAACCACCCTTACGGAATGCACACCTAGAATTTTACAAATTTTAAGTTTGATTTCGATATTTGAAAATATGAAAACGTCAAAAATCTGCTTTTTTTATCCCACGAATTATAGACCACATGAGAATTTTCGGCAAGACCCCTAAAAACTACCCTTACGGTATGTACACCTAAAATGTTAAAAAATACAAGTTTGATTGTCGATATTTGGAAATATAAAAACGTCGAAAACCTTCTCTTTTTATCCCGCGAATTATAGGGTAGGTGATAATTTTCGGCAGAACCCCTAAAAACCACCCTTACGGTATACACACATAAAAAAGAAGATTTTTGACGTTTTTATATTTCCAAATATCGACAATCAAACTGATCGTTTTTAACATTTTAGGTGTGCATACTATGAGGGTGGGTTTGAGGGGTCTTGCCGAAAATTCTCACCTAGTCTATAATTCGTGGGATAAAAAAAGAAAATTTTTGACGTTTTTATATTTTCAAATATCGATAATCAAAATTGACATTTTTAACATTTTAGGTGTGCATGCTGTAAGGGTAGTTAACCCCTTAAAAAAATTTTATGCGACAATTCTTTCCGACAGAATATTATTTTTTGCCCTTCTAACTGATTTAAGCAACAAAAAATTCGAAAAATAATTTTTTTAATTTCGTTTATGTGCACGTTCGTATCTTCAAGGACATCAAATATTGATTTTGAAGATTTTGAAAAAAATTAGGAGCTTTTAAGTATTTAAAAAGTTTTCCAGAAAATATTATATAATATTATTATAATATTTAATTTGAAAAATGGATTATAAGTGTAATTTAAAAAAGCTTTCAAATTGAAATAATTTTGAAATTTTTAAAGGTTAAAAGTTTCTTAATGTTGATTTTTGAAGATATTGAATAAAAACAAGCTTCTTAAGAATTTTGAAAGGTTTTGAAAGAGTCAATAAAATGTTAAGGTTCATGAGAAAATTTCAAATGATTTTTCATTTTGAAAAATGAATTTTAAGAGAAAATTGAAAAAAGTTTCCAAACATTTCAAATGATTTCTTTAAATTTCAAAGAAGAGTGTAAAAGATTTTAAACCAAAATTTTCTTAAAAACTCAACCGATCTTACGAAATTAAAAAAAATGTTATATTGTTTTAAACTCTTTTGTATTTTTTGATTTCCCTGAGTTGTTGAACTCATTTTCCACCATATCTTAATTTATTTAATTTTTTTTGGTAAAGTTAGCTTTGATGTTAGTAAAAATGTGTTTTCTCAAAAGAAGTTCGTCTCAAGTGGCTAAATCGACAGTATGTCATCGTTTTCTTTGACATAGTTTATAATCTGATTCGTTTAAGATTCATTGGGTAAACTTCTGAGACAGAAAAGTACAAGCTCTACTCCTTATGAACGGAGGCAAACGCGACCTGCATAACATTATCTTCCTGCCTCTAGTCACTTTTTTCCGACACCTTTAACCCCATAAAACCGCAAAGGGACGTTTGTGGAATGCGTGTCCTTGACGCACGCAAGCGAATTCTTGTGGCCAATTTTTTTTCTTTACATTTTTTTATAGTCACTCAATTTTTGCACGTAAATTTAAAATAAAGTTTTTAGCATTTTTTTTTATTTTTGAGAATTCTGTATTGTTTAATTGAGGGTGGCTACAGGATCGGGAAATGGCCGCAAGTTTTTCGAGACTGGGAAAACCCGGGAAATAAGAGTGAATTTATTTTTTGATTGGGATTTAAAAAATTGTAGAAGAAAAATCTATCCAATCACTTGGAATATAACAAATTTCATATCACATGATATAATGGAATTTAAAATGAGTTTGATATCAACTTTTTTTAAATGATAAGATCAATTGTAAACTTTTTCAATTATGAAATTATTCAGTTTACAAGGCATAGTTTTTAAATCTTTTAATAAAAAATTTGTTATTTTAGTTCTTCATTTTTTAGCGTACTTTTTCAATTTAAAGAATTTTGAACTGTAGTTTTTAAAGAATAAAACTATTAAAAGCGTTTGAAATTGAATTTTTTTGATATAAAACGTTTTTAAGGTGATCAACTGTAAATATAAATTAATTTTTAATTTTCAAAACTGAACTGTAGAGCCAGTGTTAAAAATTGAACAATCATTTATTTTACAATATTCTGAATCTATTCAAAATTTAACAATGTACAGATTTTAACGTTGAAAATGAACTGTTCCAATTCGAAAGCCTTTGTAGTTAAACTTTAAACGACCGGTTGAAACTTTATTAACTGTTTTCTTTTTTTATATTATTTCAAATTAATAGATTCATAATTAAACGCGCTTATTCAATTTGAATTCATATTCAAATATTGTTTCAATCTAAAATATTCAATTTTGAACTCATTCTATTTGAAATTTTTTAATTAAAAAAATAATAATTTTTTAATAATTATTAATATTTGAATGTTAATTTAAAGTGAGCAAGTATATGTATAAACCAAAGTTTGAATTTCACATGTATAATTTTAAAAGAATGGGAAGATTTTTATTGAGTTGGAAAGGATTAAAAAAAGAACTTTGGTTTCCAATATTTTAGGAATTGGAAGAACGATAATTTTTTATTTTAAACATTTTTATTGAGTTAAAAGAGAGGAATTTTTTCCTAATTGAAAGAAGGAAATTTTTCGTTATTAACATTTTTATCGAGTTGGAAGGGAGGTAATTTTTATTTTTCGTTTTTTTCGGAATTGGAAAAGGGAAATTTTATATTTTTTACATTTGTATTGAGCTGGACGGGCGGACAGTTTGGTTATTTATTTATTTTTTGATCAAAAGTAGTCATTTTTTTTTTTCAACACTTTTATTGAATATATGGGAAGAATTTTTTATTTTAAAAAATTGTATAGAGTTTTTTTTTGTTTGAAAATTAATTTTCTAACTGAAAATTAAATTTTTTATTGTATATTCATCCTTTTTAGGTAAATATTAAATTATTTGCTTAAAAATTCACGTATTTTGTTAAAAATTGGTCTTTTCTCGTAGAAAATTTCTTTTGGTAGGAAATTCGTTTTTTTTTTGTTAAAAATTGTTTTCTGTAATTGCAAATTTAACTACTTTATTTTTCCATCCTCTGCGTTAAAAATTGAAATGTTTTGATGAAAATTCGTTTCTTTTCTTGGTAAAAACTTACTTTTTTTCAATTAAAAAAATATCTACTCCATTTTTGGTTAAAAACTTAACTTCTTTAGTTCAAGGTTGAACTATTTTGGTACAAAATTCAACTATTTGGTTGACAGTTAACATTTTTCGTTGCAAATAAACTTTTTTTATTTTAAAATTCGTCTTTTTTAGTAGTAAATTAATCTTCTTGGTTGAAAGGTGAATTACTTAGTTAAAACTTAATTTTCTGGTTGGAAATTCATAATTTCAATTAAAAATTGATCTCTTTTGTTGAAAATTAAACCATTTTTTTAATGTATTTTTTTGTGTAAAAAATTAATTTTTCTAAATTAAAAGTATAAATATTCCATTTAAAAAAATCTTTTTTAGTTGAAAATTCATGTATTCTGATGAAAATTCATCCTTTTCAGTAGAAAAACAATCATCTTGGTTAAAAATGCAAGTTTTTGGTTGAAAATTCAACTATTGGGTTGACACTTAATCCACTTTGCTGAAAATTAAATAATTTTGTTCAAAAGTATCCTTTGTGGTTGAAAAGTCAACTGTTTTGTTGAAAATTCTTCATTTCGGTTGAGGTTAAATTTAAGTAAACATAAAATATTTTTTGATTGATTAAATATTACATATTTTATTGGCCAACGGCCATACCACGCTGAAAAACCCAGTTCTCGTCAGATCACTGAAGTTAAGCAGCGTTGGACGCGGTTAGTACTTGGATGGGTGACCATTCAAGAATACTGACATGAGTGCTGTTGGCACATCGTGGGTGTGGTGAGCCCACACTTGTAGTTATTCATAACTACAAGAAAAACCTAGAAACACTACCCGA
>CAKNYM010052269.1:269659-296385 GCA_932195095.1 Andricus curvator
AGACAAAAATTGTGCATTCAAAAAAGATCTACAAATTTATTAGCAATCACTTTTTGATAGGATGCGTAGTTTTTGTTTCAAAATTAGAAAATAAAATAATTAAATTTTTGGACATAAAACACAAGCTATGAAAAAAATAAATAGACAAAAGTTGCTCACACAACAAAGAGCTATACAAATTTGTCATACATAATTTTTCTAAAGAAGCTTGGTTTTTTTTATTCGTAAAAAATAGTATTAAAAATAAAAAAATTAAATTTTTGGGAAAACCACAAAAGAGACGAAATGAAAATTAATAGACAAAAGTTGTTCAACCAAAAATGATCTACAAATGTTATAAACTTTTGTTATAGAAATTTTCTTAGAACCACTTTACGCGAGGATGCGAATTTTTGGTTTAAATCGTAAAAAATAACAGTAAAAATAAACAGATTAAATATCATATTATGAATTTTAATAATATAAATTTATTGAAATAATACATTTTTCAGGGTAGTTGAGGATAAAATTTAATGCGAGATAAGAAACAAATATTAAAGTTAACATGATAAATAAAATTTGTACTTTATTTTGCAAGATCTGAATTAGCAATCCCAGGCTGAGGTACAGAAATAAATATAATATACATCTGATATAATAGTGTTGAACATAATGTAGAGAAGTTCACATTTTAGACAAAATCCAGTGCGAAGCACGAGATACGTGATGAGAATGTGTTCGTTAAGGCCGAAGGAGTATTAACAAAAGAGAATTCACAATCACCAAATTACAGTTGTCGATGCCGTATTGAAGCATTTGTGTGGCATATGTGTATCTGTAATTCATTATAAATAATACACTTTCTTTAATTTTTTGATAAAAAACAACTAATAATTATTTCAAATTAATAATATTAAAAAATTGGCTTAATATATAATGGGCTTTCAAATTGTAGGATATATTTTTAATCTTAGAAAATGAACACCCAGAGACACAAAAATTTTCTTATTCTACTTAGTATATGATAAAAAGTCAATAGATTTCTTGCAAAAAGGTTTTCTGATGCTTATTGAATCCCGCAATTGAAAAAAACTGGGTTTCGCAAAGACAGTATTTTTTTCAAACCGGGAGGAATCACGTATTTTTGCCGGGAGAAAACCGGGAGACGAAAATTATAAAAATAGTGGCCACCCACAATATGTAAAAATCATTTCTCCTTTCACTCGAAAAACTTGATTTTAAAATAACGGAGTGACCACTGACCGGGAAAACCGGGAATTAGCCTGGAATTTTAAGCACCGAGAAAAGGCCGGGAAACAGCCGGTAGTTTTTTTCAATACCGGCAATATTTTACTTTTGTTTTCACTTTTACAATAAATAATCGTCTCGCTCCACGAAAGAAATGTATTTGGAATTTTGCTCAGTGTTGCCGAATATGCCCGTTAAAATATCGAAGATCATTTTATATTTAAGAATTTAAACAAAGAATGTTGAATAAACTTAATACAAGCATGAAAAACATGGACCTCAAAATTAACGTAAATAAAACAAAAATCATGGTGTTTGAAGGAAAAAGTGAGAAAACAATATGCAACATTGTCCTAAATGATGAGAGATTAGAACAAGTTGACAAGTACGTATATCTATAGGTAGTCTATTCACTAGCGACGGAAAAATAGATGGGGAGTTAGATAGGCGCATAAATAAGGGTAAGCAGGTTATCGGTAGAGCAGGGTCCATCCTAACAAATAAAAACATATCAAAAAAAGCTAAAATGGCCATACATAATTCTATATTCGTACCGACTGTACTATACGGTAGCGAGACATGGACCTGTCAAGAAAAGGACAGGAGTAAAATTAACGCGATCGGCATGATACATCTGCGCATAATATGCGGGAAAACACTGATGGACAAAGTCCGAAACGAGACAATCCTCAAAGAATGTGGTGCAAAAGAGACAATAGTTGACACATGGGAAAGAAATCAGTTAAGATGGTTCGGACATCTTGAAAGAATGAAAGATGAACGACTGACCAAACAAGTGTATAAAGGTAAAGTAAATGGCAGAATGCCCAGAGGTAGACCGCCGAAAGAATGGTTAGAATCTGTAAATGAGACAATAATCCGTAGAGACATAAGAAGCCATAGAAACACAAGAGCTTGCATGAAAAAATGCATGGACGTGAAGGAAGCTAGAGTAGTATGCCAGGACAGAAAAGTGTGGCGACAAATAGTTTGTAAACAGAGTGACAGTAGAATGAATGACGCCTGAAACAAAGACCTTGGATACTAATGGGCCCAAGTGGAGAACCATACATAACAATTTTGTGAGGCTCTTCACTTGGGGTGATCGCTAGAGAGATTGATCAGCAACCTGGGTCGGAGCAGTGTTGCGGAATAAACGTGTCATTTAAATAAATAACACGAGAATTCCAGATCAATCTAAAATATCTATACCTAACACTTATATACCTATCTACCTCATACCTATATACCTACCTACCCTATACCTATATACCCATATACACACTACTATTTTCCAACCGAGCAAGTCACGCCTACCCCGAAAGGGAAATGGCTTAATGGTATAATAATAATAATAATAATAATTATAATAATAATGTTAATGTTTTGTTCAAAAATTAATATTCATTTAAAGGTCGTGATTTTAGATGTATCGCTCAAATACTAAAGTTCCTTTTATATTTGAGAACAAAAACTTCCTTTTTAGATATTCAACATGATAATTTAATAGGTAACTTAAATTTATATAATTAATTACAAATAATTGGCCTGTCTTTAAATATAAATTTTACTCACTTCCGGTTATTTCGGGGACATAAAAGTATAAAATTCGTCTTTTTGGATAGAAAATTGGTACTTCAGGATTTAAAATTCTTCTGTTGTTAGAAAATTAACCTATTTTGGTTGAAAATTCATTTTTTATGGTTGAAAGTTAATTCTTTTTCGTTCCAAAGTTTACTATTATACTTTTGGTCTAGAATTCATGTCTTTTTTGGTTAAAAATGCTAATATTTGGTTAAAAATTGAATTGGTTTGTTGAGCATTAATTTGTTTGGATGGAAAATTGCTCCTTTTGGATTGAAAATTCATCTTCTGGTAGAAAAGTCATCTTTTTTGGTTGAAAGTGAATTATTTTTCATTGAAAAGTCTGTTCTGAAATTTGTAGTTTGGAATTCATCTCTTGTGGCTAAAAATTCGACTGTTTGGTTAAAAATTTAATTACTTGGATGAAGATTCTACTGTTGTGTTAAAAAGCCATCTTCTTGGTCGAAAATTTAACTGTTTTGTGGAACATTCGTCTTTTTGGATACACTTTGGTTGAAAATTCACCTTTTATGGATGAAAGTCAATTTTTTAATTTAAAAGTCTACTTTCTTCTGAATGATTCGTCTTTCGCTTGAAAATTCAAATATTTCGTTGAAAATGCAACTGTTTTTGGTTGAATTTTATTTTATTTTTTTTGAAAATTCGAAGATTCGAATTCGTTGAAGATTCATCTTCGTAGGTTGAAAAGTCAACTATTTTGTTAAAAATTCAATTTTTTTGTTGAAAATTCGTCTCTTGTCCTGTTTTTTACCCAACTGTTCGACTGGAAATTAATTTTTTTTCGTTGAAAATTTAACTATTTGGTCGAAAATTCATTCTTGGTTGAAAATTTCACTATTTTGTTGAAAATGCAATTACGACTTGAAATCACAGGAATATACTGCCTGCACTAGTATTATTTAAAATAATTTATTCCCTTATTATTGCACTGTTTTCTAAAAGAAATCACCCTATTTTCCCCGTTTTGAAACCATTTTAGGCTGTGAAGTCTGAAATCACTTTTAAAGTAATTTTTTATTATATATTTTTGCTTAGAGGTTCAAATTATTTGAATCTTTTTAAATTTTATATAATTAAGTAATAAGTATTCAATAATGAAACTATAAATAATATGAAACTATTAAAATTCAAGCTTAAAGTCTAAAGCTATGGAATTTCGTTGATATTTTATATCACGGGTCGTTTGTTAGGGAGAGGCTGCGACGAATCTCGCGTGACAATGGCACTACCTCTATAAATAATGAAGGAAAATTGCGAATCTTTTTTATTTTCGATTTTATGAGACATTCTATTGCAATCCTTTATGTGGCACTGAGGAAACAATCCGAGGCCTTTCTTTTCGGAGAAAAGATACTTCAGAGGCCGAAAAAAATAGATGTGAAAGTGTATTTTTTCACTATATTTATTTCTATTACGTTCCAGAATAAAATTTCAAACATGATAATTTCGTATAAAAATATAAAGGTTTCTCTTATACAAACTTTAAGAATGAATCAAGAGCAGGTGTCGTAACGCACCAGAAGTTGAAGTACCTTGAGTTTAAATGAGAAAGGGGAAACCTAGCATTGGTACATTTATTTTTCCAAATGCAGAAGAATATTCACGCACTCCTTTTGCATTCGTTCCCCTCTCAGAAACCTATTTACAAGGAATCCCTTACATGCAACCTATAGGGCCTTCACAGTTCACACAGTTATCGGAATTTTATCAAGCGAACATATTTCAACGAATAGAAGAATCTGGTTCCACAGTTGCAAATTCCGGTTTAAGCTTAATGATTGTGAATTGTTTCAAATTTCTCTAAGCATGGTTGAATATATCTTAAGATTATTTCGCCTCCTTAGTCCATGAAATACTTCATATTTGATTGCAATAGGCATGTACAAGGTTTGTCCGGAAAGTATCCGACCTAGCGCTTTCACCGAGGGGTGTCTCACTCAGGATTCAAATGAAATCGTACGAACAAAGTAAAGGAATTCGTACGAATCCTAACGATTTTGATGAATTCTGATATTGACGAACCGGAATCCTTTTTTCGGAATCGGGAGCTCCGAACGCTGTACAGTCACAGCGTTGCGGAGCGTTGGACCTACGAATTCGTCCAGAGTCCCACAAAGTTTGACGAATCCGACGAATCCAAGCAGTGACTGCGAAGCGCGGAGTCGTACAATGCGTATAAAGTACGAGTGACGCACTCACTGCTTAAATATTTCTTTTTTTTTCTAATGATTTCTGAACATTAAAAACTATTTAAAGAACATTTATAAATGATTTCAAGTTAAAGTGACAATAGGAATACTAAGGATGAAAATTATATAAGAATTTAGTAATTAATATAGTAATGAATTATTACAATTTGATTAATTCTAGAATAAAAAAAAAATTATGTTGATTTTGTCCTTAATTTTTAACGTGTGAAAATTAATTGATAAATTTAATGGATTTATTAATGTATAACTGCAAATCGTTTTATTAATATTTAATAGTAAAATATCTTGAACATATATTGGAAAATAATTCTGTTCTTAACATTTTGCTACCACCGAGGCTACCACACTATAATTTCTAAACTTTTTTACATTTTCAAAGAGATAAGAAAAATTAGATTATGGGAAAAACTTATTTTGAAGAATTCAAAAAAAATTTAGAAACTTTTTAATAATTTGGAAAGATTTTGGTATTACATTGTTTTAAATGTTTCTCCTAAGAAGATTTTTGACATTAATAAAAATGTTAGCTTTCATTTCAAAAACAAAAGAAATAAAGAAAAATTTGATATAGTAAGTATGTATAAGTAAGTATACCATTAAGACATTTCCCTTTCAGGGTAGGCGTGACACTACCCGGTTCGGGTAGTGTTTCTAGGTGGATAGTTTCTTGTAGTAAATAACTACAAGTGTGGGCTCACCACACCCACGATGTGCCAACAGCACGCAGTATTCTCGAATGGCCACCCATCCAAGTATTAACCGTGCCCAACGCTGCTTAACTTCAGTGATCGGACGAGAACTGGTTTTTTCAGCGTGGTATGGCCGTATACCAAAATATAAATACTGAAAAATTTTAAAAATCGCTCTTAAATTTGACTATTAAGGATTGCCATTCACAGATACATTCTTTTAATGTTCAAAGAAAATAAATTATTGAGAAATTAAATCAACAAGTTCCCGCCTTTATTATCAAGGAATGTTTTGAAAAGGAAACAAAACTTAATAAAATCGCCCTTAAGGATAATAGAAATAGAAAAAATAATAATAGAAAAAAAATAGAAAAAAAGCTGAAATTGTCACGAAGGATTTAGAGAATTATTTTTTTCAAAAAATCAATTTTAATATTGATTTTTATGCAAGATATGTTGACGATTCAGTACTTAGTGTACATAAAAGTAATTTTAACACTCTTCTTAATGATTTTAATAGTATACACCCTAGATTACAATTTACTGTTGAGATTGAAACTGAAGGTAAATTACATTTTCTAGATTTGACTTTAATTAAAACTGATGAAAGACATATTATTACTGACTGGCATAGGAAAAAGATTTGTTCAGGTAGAACACTTAGTTTTCTTTCAAATCACTCTATTCAAAATAAAATAGGAATCATTAAAAATTTGATTGATAGAGCCCTTAAATTATCACATCCAGTTTTCCATGAAAAGAATATTGAACATTGCAAACAAATTCTTTTTCTTAACCATTACTCGTTTGAATTCATAGGAAAACATGCGCATAACAGAATAAAATATATAAAAAACAAAAACAATATGATTGTAAAATTAGGAAAAGATAGATATGAAACGCTAGACAAAAAATGTGTTATTTACAAAATTAATTGTAAAGATTGCAATGCAGTTTATGTAGGGCAGACAAAAAGAGCTCTTAGACTTAGGAAAAATGAACATGAAAATAATTTTCGCAGAAGTCCTAGATATCACTCAGTCCTTTCCAAACATAAGGTTACACATGGTCATGACTTTAATTGGAATGATATTAAAATTCTTTATCATGAAAGAAATCAGAAAAAGAGAGAATTCATGGAGATGTTATTTATAAAGAGAGAAGGTAACAAGGCTATCAATTTAAAAAGGGACCTCTCAAGATATAATAAAATAAAGTATGGGATAGAGTAATTAATTGGTTAAAGTAATTTTCTTTGACTAGATAATAGAAAAATTTTATTTTCTATTAAACAATCAATTTCTCAATTATTAATTTTGATTATATTAAACTTAATTAATTTTTAATTAATATTTTCTTTACAGGTTATATTAATGTTTCATACCTCTAGTTATTCCCTATAATTAATCCCTGATGAGGAGGTTTAAATTGACCTCGAAACATGTTGGTCCCCTTGTAGTATAAAAAGGACGGAGAAAGAAAAAAGTGAGAGGTTGGTTTTTTGGTTGCCTTTTTCCCTTTTTCTCCCTGTTTTTTCCATTATTTTATTCTTTTCTCTAATTAGCTGAAAAGGGAGGTTGTTTTGGAATTTTATTTTTTTAATTATGAATATTTTTCCTGCTTATTTTGCAAAAATTATTCGTAGTGAAATGAAATTCTTTTCAATGTTAATTTAAAAATATTTTTAAATAGAGACACTAAACAAATGATTCTTTCCAATCTGCAGGGTTTGCTTATGAATAATTTTAAGATTCCTTTAAATCCAGTTTACATAGTTTTACCTCAATTTTTTGTAAGAAATATTTTCTTTCATTTAATATAAAAAAATAATTTGTGTAATAAGTATGCATTGAATTTTAGTGAAAAACATTTTTTTAGAAATGTATTTAAATATTTTGGATTGTTTTCTTTTCCTAATTGGAAAATTTAATAATCTTAATAGATTGATCTTAGAATCACCTACAAATGATTTAGGTTTAATTGTAGAAGAATAATTTTAAGTTTTGAATTTTGCAAAATGTGTGAGGGGAAAAAATATCGAAGACTTTGAGACAATTCTTTTAATTTCTCAGGATTTAAAAATTTTTTAGGTAAACTCAATTATACAGGGCGTCAAGAGAACGAAAAAATATTCTTAAGCTCGTTCTTAAGATTCATAAGGAAATTTAAAATGATTTTTTTCTTAATGAATTCTAAGATAAAATTGAAAAAGAATACAAAGCATTTTAAATTATTTCCTCAAATTTTGAGAAAGAGTATGTAAAAGATTTAAAAGCAAAATTTTGCCACAATACATAATTTTAGAACAAATTTGAGTATAAGATATTTTAGGAATTTTGAAAGGTTTCAAGAAAATAAAAAAAATTCTTTAGGTTCCTAAGAAAAATTAAAATAATTTTCGTTATGAAAAATTAATTTTAAGAGAAGATTTAAAAAGATTTCAAGACATTTTAAAAGATTTCTAAAATTTTCAAAGAAGAATCTGAAAGATTTTAAGACAATTTTTAAAAGGTTGCAGAACTAAAAAACATCACGAAAAATTTAAATAATTCAAAAATATTAGAAGGTTTAAAAAATTTGAGAGGATAAAAAAAGGAATTTCTTAAGATTTATGGGAAAATTTTTCAGGATTTTTTATTTTGAAGAATGAACTGTAAGGGATTTTTTATTTCTTCCAAACTTCTAAATGTCGTGAATATCTTTTAAAAAGGCTCGAATTTTTCCTAATATTTTTTAGAATCCTGTAAAATATATTTTTTTAAATCTTCTAGATTCTTTTTTAACACATCTGAAATATTCAAAAATATTTTTTAATTTTTTCAAGAATCTTATAAAATTTATATTTATATAAGTTTAAAAACAAACTGATAATTCGTCTTTTGTTGTAAGTAATTTCAATATTTGTGACTAAAAAAAAATGTTAGAAGCTTTCAGTCTTACATCAAAATGTTGTTTTATTTATTTCTATACAACACTTCATCTTAAAAAACCTTTTTTTTTATTTAGAAAACCTTTATTATGTTTTTAAACATAATACAAAAAATGTTACGGAACTGTGGTAAGGGGGGGGGGGGGCGAAGGAAATGTTACGGTCTGTTACACGGGGAAGTGTATCTGTCGGTATTAAAATGAACATCAACACCGGCGGGAAAAAATAACAAAGCTTTTATCCTGTGGCGACCATCTGATAAAAACTTTATATTTAATAAAATGGATAATAATTATTTAAAATATATAAAATTTAAATTTAAATGATAAGAAACTTATTTTCCGTTTTTGACCCTTCTACAAGAGTAACTTTTTCGTCAAATAGAATAAGAATAATATATTTTATATTATTTTTAGCAAGATTATTTTGATTTAGGCCTTCTAAATATTTAATTTCATCAAGCCAATTATCAAATTTTATAACCATGCATACTGCGCAGGTCCGAGATTTGTCCGGTCGCTCGGTCGTTGCGGGGACTCCCCTCGAATTCCTTACGAATTCAAGCATGAATCCCAATGATTCCCTACGGTTCCACTCGAAGTCCTTACGGACTGCTACGAATACTTAACGATTTCATCAAAAACCATCGGACTCGTACGGATTTTCCGTTTTCAAACGATTATTTCACGAATTCGTACCTTCCCTGCTGATTTCCTACTTTGATTTTCACGGCATACATTGCCTTACCGGAATCCTTACAGATTGCCCTCTGATTTCTGACGGAATAAGCCGTGATTTTTTGAGTGAGACGCCCCTCGGCTTTCACTTTCTACCTAGTTGTGCTATTGTCAAAAGGGGGTATTTATCATTTAGGGCGGACGTCTGTGAGGCCCAATACTGCAGTCCTGATGAAGAAACAATACAACTGCATTTGAGAAGAACCGAGATATTCAATAAAACGCGTTTGCACCTGTACCTTTTAACGTATGAGATTTTTTGAAAAAAAATTACTGTTCTTGGGTAAATCCAGTGGTGTAGTCGAGGCCTGGCGCCGCCAGGGTACTTTTTTCGAAGGCCTGGCGGCGACGGAAAATTTTTCCAGTTATGGATGGATTATTCTTTTCACTAAAATTAATGTAGATAACATATTGCATTCAATACAAAACACTGGAAATTCCTAAGATTTCAAGCCAAAATATATGGCATTTTCAACAAAATAGTTGATTTTTCAACCAAAAAAGGTTTTCTACCCAAAGAGATGAATTTTCAACAAAAAATACGAATTTAAAAAAAAAATTAATTTTGAACTAAATAGTTGCATTAACAACCAAATAGATTAACTTTTCAGTAAGAGCGATGAGTTTTCCGAAATATAGTCAAATATTTAACCAAATAATAACATTTTCAAGACAAAAAGACGAATGATTTCGAAGACAGTTGAATTTAAAAAAAAAGTTATTTTTCGACCAAGAAAGATAAATTTTCAACCAAGAAGGATGTTTTTTCTACCATAGAAGATGAGCTTTTAACCTAAAAGGATAAGTTTTTAACAACATAGTTGAATTTTCATCCAAAAATGATGACAATTCAATTAAATATTTAAATTTTCAAGACAAACAGACCAAGAAAGATGAATTTTCCACAAAAAAGTAAAGTTTTCAAGCTAAAAAGTCGAATGTTTTAAAAAACAGCGGTCTTTTAAATCTAAAAAAAATGAATTTGTAACAAAAAAGATGATTTTCAATCAAGAAAGATGAATTTTTAACAAGACAGTTAAATTTTCAATCAAAAAGTTCAACTTTCAACAAACAAGAATAATTTTCTACCCAGAAAGGCGACTTTTTAATGAAATATATGAATTTTCTACCAAATAATTAAGTTTTGAACCAAAAAGTTGAATTTTCAACAAAGAAGATTAATTTTCTACACAAAATGACGAGTGTTCGACAAAATACATTAGTTTTCTAAAAAACAGTTGAATTTTCAAATTATACAATATGCAGGATAAAGTTTCAACCAAAAATGGAATAGTTAAATTTTCAGATAAAAACTCTGATAAAAAAAAACTTGAAACAAAAAAAATGAATTATCAACAAAATTGTTAAATTTTCAATCAAAAAGACGAATTTTCTACAATACAGTAGAATTTTCAACATAAAAGTTCATTAAGAAGCAAATTGTTGAAATTCCAACTCTAATTATGGATGCTCAATAAAAAAAATTAATGTTCTTACAAAATTGTTCAAATTTAAGTCAAATGATCCATTTTCCGGGCAAAAAAGATGAATTCTCAACTAAGCATAGTAACAGTTGATAAAATTCAACCAAACAAATGCATTGTTAACCAAAAAGTATGAATTCTCAACCAAGAAGATTAAATTCCTACCAAGAAAGACGAATTTTCAGCCAAAAAGTTAAATTTTTAACTGAAAAATATCAATTTTTAACAAAAATTGAAAGGTTTAATTGTCAGTTTCAAAAATTTATTTTTAATAAAACATCAAATGAATTTTCATCAAAAATGTTAAATTTTCAACCAAAGAGATGAATCTTCTACTAAAAAAATTAATTTTTAACAAAGTAGTTGCATTTTGGATAAAAAAGATGACTTTTTAAATATAGTTACATTTTCGAAAAAATAATTAAATTTGCAACCAAATAATAGAATTTTTAACCAAACCAGGTGAATTCCGAACCAAAAATATAATAGTAGCCTTTTCAAAAAAAAGAACTTTTACCTAAAAATATAGTTGGATTTTCTGATTGGGTTAAAGTTCATAGTGTTATCTAAGTTCGTAACGTTATTTCCACTTATGACCCCCTCCCTGGTACAACCTTACTTTTCAGCCCCCCCCCCGCCAAAGTAGAAAGGTAGTTTATGGAAAGTACCTCCAGACCACTTTTTCTTTTAGGAATACACCACAGGGTAAATCGGACATACTCTATTAATTGAAAAAAAATGGCGAATTCCAATTATTTATATGCAAAACTGTAGATATGCTATAGATAATAATGCACAAAGTCGCCGAGAATCCTTACTAATAAACACGTCTGCGCAGATGTGATGCCGAATACAGGAATCAGCCTGCAAGAACCCCGTAGTTTCCTGCTGAAGAAACTTAAGGCCATTTTTTTTTGGGTGATTCAATCCAATTCATTTAGATTATTACAATTTCACAAATAGGAAAAAGAAATAATCCAAAAACATTTCCTATATATTTCTACAATTGCTATACTGAAGGCCATGTTATACATTAGTCACGTGACCCAGCCAGTCCTGAGATCGATATTTTTTGTCCCATATTTAAAAATAAAAGTTGAAATAGAGCGGAAAAAATTTGGGAAAATATTAATAGATATAAAAGGACAGTGTGTGGTAAAGCATAGAGTTGAGGAAGAAAAAAAAGTTATTATTGGAATAACAAATATCGACCGGCAATCAAGCGATCTGCATTATCAACAGTGCTGACACCGTGGATATATCAAATATCAATTTGTTTATTTGCACCAAACCAGCAAATATTATCAAGTGTAATTTTTGCAACCGATGTTTGCATCATTTTCCTCAAGACATGTGAGCCAGAACCTCAAAAATGTTTCATTGAGAACATTGAAAATTGGTTACAGAGTTCTACAGCACGGTCGGTATTATTCATTCATTACATTTTTTTCTTCAACATTTCGAGCCAAATTTTGTATACAAACGCAGATTACAGTTTCCTGATGCTTTCCCCAAAGTTTGAACTCGATATCTCATTTTGTTTGGACATAAGTTGTTGCACAAAAAATGCCGATATTGCTCCGGTTTTAATTTATTCAAAAATTTTTTTTTCTAAATTTCGAGCCAAATGTTGTATACAAACGTACATTATTGTTTCCTGAGGCTTTTCCCAAAATTTCAACTCGATATCTCATTCGGTGTGGACGTGAGTTGTTGCAAAAAAATTATCGATAATTTAGGTCACGTGACTCATGTATAACGTGTACTTAACAACTACAAATTTTCCAAAAATTGATAAAGGAGTAAAATTATGAGGTAATTATTAATTAATTATTGAATTACAAGTAATTTTTAAGTTTTGTGAATACAAAATGTATCAATAATACAAAAGTAATTAATTTGATATTTTGATCATTAAAATCATTGTGTAAGCACAAAATAAAACAAAAGAGTGTACAGACTTTGGTCAAATTATTAATTGTTTATTAAAACCATTTAATTTCGCTTAAGAGTGTCATTAACACACCTTGTGACTGACAAGCATAACAAAAAATTCTAACAATAAATAATATCCATTAAAGGAAAAGATTTTTAATATGTATGTGAATTTGACAGATTCTACTAAATTTAACTCGACATTTTTTTACATATTCTATAAATGTTAAAATGGTTTTGAATTTAATTTTTTAGTTTACTAGTTCGAATTCTAAACCAAAAATTCTTTTTATAACAAATTGTTTGTCACGAAAAACGACTATTATTTGGAGTGGTTCGGTAGACCAAGTAAATAATTTTTTTTTACAAATAATCTAAGATCTGTCAGTTGAATATACATTGGGGTTAAAATTCTTCATTAAAAAAAAACTAATATCCAAACAATCATTCCCCAACTCGATTTTGAATTGAATCTTCCCATTTTTTCCAAATATACTGAAAAATGTACTTTATATGATCATTTCTCAATTTTTTAGGTAAAATGATTGATTTTTTCTTGATGTGAAAGAATTTAAGAAACTATATCACTACAAAGACTAGAGATAAAAATGAATTATTCACAATAATATATTATAGAATACAACTGATATTTATTTTCAAGTATATATAATCAGTACAAATAAAAGATATTTGTATTAGAACAGTAAGTTTGGAAAAATAAAAATAAGTTTGGGAAAGTCAGAATAATATTTTCAAACTATGTGAAAGAAATAAATACTAAGACCTAACGTTTACATTTTCATTTTTTTAATTCATGAAATCCGAACTGAATGAATAGCATTTTAAAATAACACACGGTGAGCCTCAAACAACTTCAACTTAAACTTCTTTCTCAAAGTCAGTTCTTTGCAGGATTTAATTCTCTGATGTTGCCTAAATATTTCAAGTGAAAAATGAAAAAAGCGATCGAGCCCTTTTTTAAAAATTCATATTTTGATTTTGTGAGATTATTCTTTTATTTACAATTTTTAATTATGTGCAAACTATTAGACATAAAATATGTAGTAAAAAAGTTCTCACAAACATTTCTGTCAAACAAAAACTGGGTCTTTTATAGAGGTTTTTGTGATCCAAATAGCAAATACCTCTATAGAGGACCCACTTTGTGTTTGACATAAAATTTTATTGAAATTTTTTTACTAAATATGTTATGTATATCACCGTACATATGATTAAAAATTTAAAAAAAGAATGTCGGAAAATCAAAATTTGAACTGTCAAAAAAAGGACTCGATCAATTTGTTTATCTCTTACTTAAATTATTCGGGCAAAGTCAGCGAATTAAATGTATTTTTACAATAATATTTATAACTTTTTTATATGCTTTTCTGTAACGAAGTCATGCGAGTGGTTTTTTTAAAAACACTGTCCAATTATCTCACAATTTTAAAATCAAAAGCTTCGGAGTTATTTTAAAAAAATAACAATATTTCTAATATCGCAAAATGGTTACGATAGTCTCCAAAAGGATAATAATGTATTAATTATATTCCTATAATGATTTCAGATAATTAATAATAATTAGAGGGTTAGGTTTGAAAGCAGCTTTAAGCTGTACCTCGCCCTTTGGGTTCTTATATTAACTCTGACTGCCATGTACATATCCTTCTTGTTATGAACTCAATAAAGATTTATTATTATTATTATATTATTAATCGACTATCTAAGGGGTCATTCTACAATCTCGGAAAAAAAAGAAGGTGATTTTCAAGAATTTTTTTCTCAACAACTACTTTATATAATTAAATAAAATTTTCAGCCATTATTTATGCCGTCTCAAAGTTTAAGAAAACAATCTTTTCATATAAAATTATTTTTTAGTTTAGGTAATATTTAACATTGAACAAAGTGTCTAAAAAAAGGTATGTTCACTGCGCGCACGATATCTCCTGTCAGCATCATCTGAAACAAATAAATCAGAAATTTTCTTTTTTAGTATGACCATAGCTCTAGAGTGACGAAGCGGATTTTTTTTATTTTGCAAAATAACAAAATGGCGGCCGTTTGATTGAGATATTTATGTTTAGAATAAACTTAGAAAATTTGAAAGTAATTGTTTCAAAACTTTTGGAGAAATCGTGCGCGCAGAGCGCAAAAACGTTGTTTCGATAAAAACGCGTTTAAAGTTTTCGGAACATAAAAATTGTATGAAAAAGTTACTTACACTTAATCAGCGATCCCTGCTCTATATAATATTTCTTCTGCTTGTTTGAATGAACCCTCCTGATTTGATAATCGCTTTCACTTTATATCTAACATTTTCACTAAACTAAACTGCACAAAATGAAACAACGCTATGATGTTTACAAGCACTCAGCTCTCTACGCGCTTTTGCTCCAAGCTCTCAAAAGTATAGAAAGACTCCGAATTTCTGTGTGAAATTTTGATAAGATATTTCTGAATATATAACCGGTCGAAAAATGTAAAAAAAAATCGATTTTTCAAAAGTGAGATAGTAGAATAACCCCTTAACATCATGTACTTGTGCTATTCGATTTCAGGAAATCGGACTGCAGAAAGACCGAGGATCCTCATGAGCAAAAACGCATCTGCGCAGATGTGTTTCTTTTGTCAGGATCTGAGGGCTCAGCACTATCCCAAATCCTGGAATTCGTGTAGATATGCTAGAATTACTGCAGATGTATTGTTTCTTCATCAGGAATTCTCGAAAATCGCTGTAGATATGCTAATTGAGACCTAATTATCTCGAGATTTAATTAAAATTTTTAATAATGATTAGCATAGTTAAATTCGTCTTTTCATTACGAATCCAACCATATAAAAAACTCATTTTTGATAAAAATGCAGTTGTACAGTTTCTTCATCAGGACGGCAGAATACTAAGTGACACGGACCTGCGAATCTTTAGTCGACTAGTGCACAAAGGGTGTGCATTAAATTTTGCCAAAAGCTTGGCCGTTCATGTTCGGAAACCATTGTTATAATTCTGAAAGTGTATGGTGATGAGTATTTGAGTGATACTCAAATTAAAGCATATTTTAGGTGATTGCCAGAGGTTGTAATTCGGTGGAAAGAGACTCTCGCTCTGGCAAGCCGAAACACCTGAACATGTGGAACGAGTGCGAGTGTTAATTAATGCAATTCGACGTTTGACAGTGATAGAGATAGAGGAAGACCTCGGTATTCCAAAAACTATTTTCGGAAATTTTGAGCCAAGATTTCGTGATGAGCCGCGTGGCAGCAAAATTCGTTCCACGGCACCTACCTATTTCTCGCAGCTTATTCAGCAGTATTTTAAAAGATTCCGTGGAACTTTTTCAGGGATTTACAAATTTTAAAGGGATCTCCAAGGATTTGAATGATGTTTAGGGATTCAAACAAAAATCATGTCGTTTAAAAAATTTCAGAAGACATTTTACGTTTGTATAGGACCTATATGGTTTAAGGATATTTTTAAGTATTCCAAGGGATTTAAAAAGCTCTCAAGGTTTTTTAATAAATTTTCCAGGATTTCAGGAAGCATCGTTAGATTTGATTTAATTCCACGGAAGTTTATAATATTTAAGTGGATTGCAAAGAATTTGTTCACGGGAATTGAGGAATTTCGTTGGATTTCAAAGATTTAAAAATATTTGAAGGTGTTTCTAAAGATCAAAAAGAATTTCAAAGATTTTAAGATTTTTTAAAAGATTCTATGTAATTTGTAATTGATTTCAATAATTTAAAGGTCTTCAAACTTTAAAAAGTTTTTTAGGGATTTTAAAAAATTTCATAGGATTTGAAATATTTTAGGGTATTATAAAAATCCCAAGGAATTCTCATGGGCTTTAAGACAGATCACAGAAAAAGTTTGAGAGTAAAAAAAAGTCTTCTGTGCATTTGCTGACCTAGAAAAAGCATTTGACAAGGTTGATAGAAGTAAACTTTGAGAAGTCCTGAAAGAGTATGGAGTTATTGGATGGCTCCTGCAAGAAATAAAACAATATATGCTGGTAGCAAAGCGATTCGATATTATGCAAGATGTTAGGCAAGGATGCGTTCTGACCTCATGGCTTTTTATTATATTCATGGATAAGTGTCTAAGAATGGCTCTCGTCGACGAAGAATGTGTGGATCTCGGGACAGTGAGGGTACGTGGGTTAGCGTTCGCAGATGATAAGGTTGTTATGGCAGAGTCAATCGAAGACTTGCAAAGAATGTTGAGCAAATTGAATACAAGCATGAAGAACATGACCCTTCAAATTAATGTAAATAAAACAAAAATTACGGTGTTTGAAGGAAAGGGTGAGAAAACAATATGCAACATTGTCCTAAACGATGAGCGAATAGAACAGGTTAATAGCTGCGTATATCTTGGTAACGTATTCAAAATCGAAGTACACGAAAAATATACAGTTTTTACAGTTTAAAGATTCCGATAGTACTTTAAAACGTATTTTTACCTATCATTTTATATCTTGCCTTATATTAAGCAATTAAAAATTCAATGAAATCAATAAGCAAAACTTATAAAAACGCAGAATTGCAACGAAATCGACCTTAATTAACTAGACTACATCTTTTTCAGGTAAATGCTAGGTACAAATATATTTAACCCTCAAAGCCTACACTTCCGAAATTTTCCGCTCAGCCTACACTGGGTGGTTTGTGCCCGGCCAAAGTTTAAAGTTCAGTATCTTTGGATAAAATTAACGCATCAGAATAAATTTTTGTTTAAACTGTAGCTAAAAGTCTCACAAAAATAAATATTGTAAAATTAATAAGATGAAGTCAACACATACTATAAATATCTTCACAAAACTGAAACAACTTTTCAGTAAAAACAGCGAGTCGAAAATATCTTCCGGGTGTAATACACCCAGTGTAGGCTGAGAGGGTTAAAAATACTATAGGAATCTAAAAACTATAAAAAAATGTGTATTTTTGGTGTATTTCGAAATTCAGGATGTTTTAGGTCACCTGGTATAAATACATAATTTAAATATATATATATATATATATATATATAATTATATATATTTTTTGAAATATAACAAATATTTTTAATGTATTCCTTATGGAAAATATGCTTTTGATATATTGTAGAAGAAATCTTGTACATATTATTACATGAAAAAAAAATGTTTAGGAGCATTCTAGGACCGATAATATTTTCAAAAACTGTTTTTTTGTTTCATAAAATTGAAGAGATTATTCCTGAAATAACTAAAACTTTCTAGGGGTGCATTCAAAAAAGATCTACAAATGTATTAGCAATAATTTTTTGACAGGATGCGTAGTTTTTGTTTCAAAATTAGAAAATAAAATAAAAGAATTAAATTTTTGGGCATAAAACACATTGTGTTATGAAAAAAATTAATAGACAAAAGTTGCTCACACAAAAAAGAGCTATAAAAATTTGTCATACATAACTTTTTTAAAGAAGCTTAGTTTTTTTTTTATTCGTAAAAAATAGCATTAAAAATAAAAAAATTAAATTTTTGGAAAAACCACACAAGAGACGAAAAAAAATTAATAGACAATTGTTCAACCAAAAATGATCTAAAAATTTTGTATAAACCTTAGTTATAGACATTTTCTTAGAACTACTTCACGTTAGGATACCTATGTTTGGTTAAAATCGTAAAAAATAACAGTAAAAATAAACAAAAATAAATATATGGAAAAACGACAGAGGTTGCAATAAAATGTTTAATAACAAAATTGTTTTTTATAGGATGCGCACTTTTTTAAATTATAAAAACTAGACAAGGCAAATACGTTTGTTTCAATACCAATGCATATAATGAATTTTAATAATATAAATTGATTGAAATGATACATTCTTCAGGGTAGATGAGGATAAAATGTAATGCAAAATAAGAAACAAATATTAAAGTTATCACGATAAATAAAATTTATACTTTATTTTGCAATATCTGAATTAGCAATCCCAGGCTGACGTACAGAAATAAATATAATATACATTTGATATAATAGTGTTTAACCTAATGTAGAAAACTTCGCATTTTGAATAAAATCGAGTGCGAAGCACGAGACACGTGATGATAATGTGTTCGTTAGAGCCGAAGGAGCTTTAACAACAGAGAATTCACAATCACCAAATTACAGTTGTTGATGCTTTGACCTTTAACTTTAAAATGTCCGTTACAAATATGGGGAAAGTATATAGACCGAGCGCGAAGCGCGAGAACCGACAGTCATGCATCCTAGGCGCGCCCAAAGTTGCGAGCGAAGCGAGCTACGCGCGTAGCGCACGATGAGACAGATTTTTTAAATTGAAAAATAAGAAAATTTATTTTCAGACCTAAAACAGCCTAGCGGATCTTCTAAACATTTTTGTCAGTAAAAGAAAATTCGCGGCTGTATTCTTTTACCAAAAGGTATAGAAATTTAGGGGGTAGCGTTAGCAAAATTCAAAACCACATTTTTTGGCACCCGACTGAACATCCTCTAAAAAGAGAACTAACCTTTGGTTACAAATAAGTGAAAATGTGTATAAATATATTTTCTTGTAAGGCTGCTATTAGGCGTCCGAAAAAACTGGGGCAGTTGTCAAAGGGGATGGACTAGTCGTCCCGAATTTTCGGAACGACGAGACTCTTCGTTCTTATAAATATATAATTTCTAAGATTGTAACATTTGACATTTTTATGATTGTTGCATAATAATGAAAGTTATGCCCATTTTATGATGAAGGTCTACACGTATCTCTGTAATTACAAGCTTCCTTATTAGTCTAATTTAAACTTTTCCTGAACATTTTCAAGTGCCGCTAATTGAGGCAAAATATTGTGTTTACATAAACATCTGCAGAGCAGGCGATGCGAGCATCGTTTTGTGGTGCAAGTCTTCGAAATAACTATAATTTATAACACTATTGGATATTTTACATAGTTGCTTTACTGACATCCTAGGAGCTAGGAAACCCGTTGGAAGAGCAGTAAGCATACGTACCTGCAGCTTCATTATTGCGATAACGCACCGTATAGAGCATAGCACGCATGCATTTACTTGGAGGTTATTTACAGTTGGCCATAAAAGCAGTAATTCATGCCATTCAACTCTTTTTCAACATTTAGATACTATCTATTAGAGTAGGCATTGTAATTACACTGAAAATAATCTTATTTGAATCAACGAAAGTTTCTTTGATTCAAAAAAATGGTACAGAGCAGAATCTGGCGGAAGAAGTATTTCTTCAGTTTAAATAAATGTTTTGTTTGAATCTAAGGAATGCAATGCTTAAGGCAAAGAAATATTTATTTGACACTGTGAAATATTCGTTGAGCGAAATCGGTTCGTTATTGACTGTAATAAATAACTATTTGATAGTATTCTGCCGTGCAAATAACAAAAAAAAACATTTTTAACATAGAATCTTTTATAAACGAAATAAAACAATAAAAATACAGATTTATTTATTTCAACCAAAAAAGATGACATTTCTACCAAATGCTCGAATTTTCAATAAAAAAAGATTAAACTTCAACCAAAACCAGTTGGATTTTCAACCAAATAGTTAAGTTTTGAAGCCAAAGAAACGATTTTTTTAAAAACAGTCAAATTTTCAACCCGAAAAGTTGAATTTTCTACAAAAATATGAATTCTCACCGAAAAATGTAATAATCGATATCTCAACAACGAAAAAAAAGAACAATTTTCGACCAGATAATTGAATTTACAAACAAATAATTAAATTATCAACAAAATATTTTAATTTTAAACCAAATAGTTGAATTTTCAATTCACAATGATAAATTCTGTTAAAAACATTTAATAGTTGACATTTCAACCGAAAAAGATGAAGTTTCTACAAAAAGAGATGAATTTTAAAACCAAAAAGGCGAATTTTCAAATAAGAAGATTAATTTTCTACCAAAAAAGACGAATTGTCAACAAAAACAGGAATTTTCAAACAAATATTTGAATTGTCAACATAAAGATATCAATTTTCAATCAAATAGTTGAATTTTGAACTAAAAAAAAACAGTTTTCACCAAAAAATGGAATAGTTAAAAATTGAACTCTTTGGTTGAAAATTTGTTTTTTTGTTGTTGAAATATCAACCATTACATTTTTTTTAAATTCATCTTGTTGTTGAAAATTTAACAGTTGGGGTTGCAAATCGGACTGTCTTTCAAGAAATACATTTGGCTGATTTCGAAATAAATTATGTACAAAATTTCCTTTTCCAGAATGTGAATTTGAATTTATCTTAAATGTGGAACAATACCGAAAAAGTAATTATTATAGAAAAAAAATTTTCCGAAAAATCAAAATTCTGGAAAGAAAATAAAAGTGCTGAAAATGTTAATTCCCGAAATTTTCCAACCCGAATTTTAATTCAAATTCTCGAAATTATCCAATTCCCGAAAATCGTAAATAAATCCCGAATTTTCAAATTCCCGAAGAAAAAAGATTTTTAGTAGTACATTTGAGAATAATTAACTCTTATAATGAGCCTGTTTGGCTTAAAAATTTAGCTATTTTGTTGAAAACTGTATTGATTTGTTGATAATTCAAGTATTTTGTTTAAAACTCATTTTTGTTTTGTTTACAATTTCAACTGGTTTGTTAAACATTTGTACTTTTGGATTATAAAGTCCTCTCTTATGGTAGAAATGTATTTTTTTTTTTGAAATACATTAATAAAAAAATATGAAAATTTTAAATTTAAATATGAAATGTTACTGTTTTGTTTCGTTTATAAAGAAAGGCCAGGAAAAATGGAAAAGTGTTCAGGGAAAAGTCAGGGAATTTTTAAAATAAAGTTTTGCTGGCTATCCTGATGAAGTTATTTTAAAAATATATTTCTTTTCTTGGAGAAAATATGTATTTTACTTTATTTTACTTGTCAAGGAAACACATCTTCCGAGTGATAAAATTATATAACATAACACGTTCTATTGGAATAACAGTACCAACCCCCTTTTGTGAAAGAAATATCTCCTTCACTCATTTAATATCGCTTTTAGTCATCTCAATATTTCTTTGATTCAAAGAAATCAAAATATTTGTTTCACTCATCGAGGAATTACTTTTTTTCAGATAAGAATGTTTCTTAATTTTGAAGGTGACAATTTTTTGAGATAATTATCTCACATTGTCAAGAAATATTTCTTTCTTGAAAAGAAATGGCGTCCAAAGAAATAATTTCTTCGATTCAATACACGAGTTTGTTGCTTTAAATAATATTCAGGAAATTTGAGCCCGAGAAAAACTGTGAAATGCTAGTGAATTTATTTTTTGACCGGGACTTTTACAAATTTTGAGAAGAAAAATCTATCCAATCACTTGAAGTATCACAAATTTTATATTACGATGCGTAATTCTAAATGCTTTCATTTAAAAAATGTCTAGTTTGGGTTTTCATTTTCAGTTTTGAAGACTTAAACAATTAAAAATTTAAAGCGTTTGAGTTCTAAAATTTTGGATGAAAAACTTTTTAAGTTAAACAATATAAATTAATTCTACAATAATTTATTGCACCAGAAGATTCTGAATCTATTCAAACTTGAACAATTTACAGATTTTAACGTTGAAAATTGATCTGTTTCGATTCGAAAGCCTTATTAATTAAACAAATTCAAACGTCCGATTGAAATATTATGAATTATTTTCAATTTTAAAATAATTCAAATCGTATTCAAAAGAAAATTGTAATATTTAGCAATATTTGACTGTTTCTTAAAAATGAGCAATTATAAATCAAATATTCGAAACTGAATTGTTGGAAATAGAAAGACTTGAATCTTTAAAATTTCGGAGTGCTTTGAATGTTGTGCAATTTTAATTTTTGCATTTAAAAAATTTTAATTTGCGAGTGAAATTGTTAAATTTTGATGTATAAATAACAGTTGATCAATTATTTATTTGAAAATACTTGAAATAAAAATAATTCAACTTGAAGGGATTTATATATAAAAAAGCATTTTAATTTCACAATTCTAATTTTAAAAGGGAGTAAAGAAATGTTGATATTAACTATTTAATTTCTTTTCCGAATGAGAAGAGGAATTTTTTTGTTTTTCACATTTTTAGTGAGTTCAAGGGAACACTTATTATTTACAATTTTTTTTCTGAATTGGAAGAAAGATAATTTTCCATTTTTAATATTTTATTGATTTGGAAGCGAGGAAATTTTGGCTTGCATTTTCTTCTGAATTGGAAGAGGGAAATTTTTTATTTTTAAGACTTTTATAGAGTTGAAAGCGCCAACATTTTGTTAATTTTCTTCTGAATTCAAAGAGGCCATTTTTTCTTTTGCTTTTTTCTGATTTTGAAAAGGTTAATTTTTAATTCTTAACTTTTTTATCGAGCAGCAAGGGCGCGAATTTTGTTTTCAGGTTTTGAAATGAGGAAATTTAGGTTATTCGTTGTTTTACCTGAATTGGAAGAGGCCAATTTTTAATATTTTTATTAGTGTGAGTTGAAAGGGAAGATACGTTTTAATTTAGGGCATTGAAAATGGTGGCGTGGATTTATATTTTTATCCAGAAATCTTTGAACTGTTCAATTTATAAAAGTTAAAAATGTTTCATTCTGTTGGCATTTTACTCAAAATTGTTCAATTGGAATGTGATAAAAGCTTCCATTTTATACCTGTAAATTATTGATCATGTAAATAAAAAATGTATGAATTACAAATTTTTTAAGCTTAAATTGTGAAAGTTTAAAATTCAAAAGAGTTCCAGCAGATTTTCAAAATTGTTTTTGCAAAATCGTAAATATCGTAGAAAGTTATTTTAAAATTCTAGTATAAATTACCTTTTTCCGTAATTTGGAAGCTTTAGCACAATTTTTCCGAAAATTATGATTTTTTACAAAATAGAACAATGTTAACATTTTTGTACTCTATTGGATATATTTTTTTCAAATTTATAGTTAATGCGTTTATTGTTTATTACTTTAGATATTAAAGAAAAATACTATTTTTTGTCTGATGTTATCTGACTTAAAAGTATATTAATTACGAAGAGAATTTAAACCTTGAAAACAAAATTATTAACATTACGAAAATAATGTTGTTTGAAAGTAAAGGATAAAATTGTTTTTCTTATTAATAAAACTAATGCCTATAAAAAGATAAAATTATAATGAAAACGTTTTCTTTTGCTTTATTAGATGGTTTCTTAAAAGTGCAAGATTTTAAATGAAATGAAGATTTGATAAAATAGTTTTTAATAATATTAAAAAGTAATCATATTAAATTAATAATAATTAATTAAACAGTTTTATATTAGCTTTTAATTTCCATAAAGTATTTAATACTGTTAATGCAGAAGCAGAAAACTGTTTCATTTCCAGAGCGCTTTCACGTGGAACAGAGTCTGAAAAAAATGTATAGCTATTATATATGTATATATATAATATCGTCGATTCTTAATTAATTATTAATTACCCTATATTTATATTTACAAATTCGGTGTCCTTAAAATTAAGAAATTAAAATTTAGCAAAAGATACATCGCAATTTTTAAGCTTGAGTGTGCTCTTTCTTTTTAAGTGACAAGTTTTCTAAAAGAATGTAATTTTCTTAAAAAATAATTGCGTATCACGCGAAGATTTTCTATATCGTATTATTTACCGTATAAATTACCACTATTTCACAGGGGAGAAACGGAACGACAGAAAAAACCCGAAAAATAAAATTCCCGAAAAAATTCGAAATAGAATTTTCCCGAAATTATAAAATTTCCAACAATTTAAAATTCTTGAATTAGAAAATTTCAGAATAATAAGTTTCCCTATAATTTATAATATTATCAATATTAAAATTTCCCGATAATAGATATTTCCCGAAATAAAATTGCTGAAATTTATTATTTATTTAATATTAAAACATTTTTTAATGATTTAGATTTGGGAATTTTATAATTTAAAAGTTTTAGTGTGTCGACAATTTTATAGTATCGGATATTTTATAATTTCTGGAATTATCTATTATCGGGAATTTTCAAATTCGGTAATATCATAAATTGTCGGGAATTTTTAACTGTCGGCAATTTTACAATGTTGGTAATTTTAATTTTCGGGGTTTTTCAGTCGTCCCGGAGAATCACTGTTCCGAAAAATTTAATTTTTAACTTTAAAGAAACACTGTTTAAAAAGGCCGTGTGTTTCAAGAAATACATTTGGTTGATTTTGAAACAAATTATTTACAAAAATTCATGTTCCAGAATTTGAATTATATTAAATGTGCAAAAATACCAAAGAAGTAATTATTACAGAAAAAGAAATTTTCCGAAAAATGAAAATTCTTGAAAGAAAATAAAACTACCAAAAATTGTTATGTATAGAATTCCTGAAAATAAAAACAAGAATCTAACGACCAAATTTGGAGAACGACCATAAAATGCTACTATTGTAATTAAAAAAAAAAAAATTTCTCTCTTAGTAAGCTTCATCGTTATGACCTGCTTTTGGTTTAATTATGTCAGTTTTACATAAAAAGTAGAACTAATTTACTTAAGGTTCTATCGACCTTAAGGAACACATTCTCATCACGACACTCGCGCTTCCCGCTCGATATTTGGTTTGATCATCATGTGAACCTCGCGCTTCACGCTCGTTTCTGTTCATCGTATAATAGAAACCCAAAAGTTCGCAACGACCATATGTTATGTTCAATGTTCTTCAGATAAAAATGACTAAAGTTGTATTTGATTTAAAATGAAGAAGGTAATTCCTTTATTTTACCGTATATTTCCGTATCTTTATAATATATATATATATATAATCCTACAATCAGAAAGATTTTTTTCCAACTATCTGAAAAGGGGAGAAAAGAAGTATTTAAGTCGTTTTTGGAACATATATCTTGCTTTTTCATTCATAATCAAACCGACCCCTTGACTACCATGTGATTCCCTATCTACTCCTGACCATATTTCAAAACCGCCTTTCAACACCCCATTTTCTATGTTTCTACTTTCGCATCCCTTTTTCTTTGCCTCAGGTACACATAAAATATCTAGTTTCCTAGCATGCATAGTTTCTCGTAGGTCTCTTACTTTAAGATCATTCACTCCTCTAGCATTCCAAACACCCAGTCTCCATTCATCGCCTGAAACTCAAACTTTACGTTTACCGTGTGTATGCATTTAGTCAATCAAAGTTTCAGTCCAGTCCGAGGCTACTTTATTGTTTGTATTGTTCATGTTTAGATTGTTTAGATTGTCACCAGCCTTCAGCAGCGTTGTATTACATAGGAGTTCATATGTTTCCATCTGCGCATTCCCGGCCCACCTCTAAACGAGGAGCCAATAAGTCTTTTTTTTTTTTTTTTAAATATATATATATATATATATATATATTTATTTATTCATTTCGTCTATTTGGAGCATAGTTCTTGAAATATAAATGTAATAGTCGAATTTTTTTAGAGCAATTATTTTAGTAAATAAAGATCAAAACGCATTCTGAAATAAAAGTCAGATTTTCAGTCAGAATAAATTGTTTGAATTATTATTATATTTTATTGTTTTAATTGTTAGAAATAGTATTGAGAACATAAAAACAATGAAATATTGTGAAAAAACACACCCGAGATGAAAAATAAAGTAAATAAGCAAAGTTTTGATGAGAATGTGCCCGCTTATCGGGCCGATTTTTTCACTGTTAATGTCATTTTTTACGAATAAAACAAAAACTACACATCCTATCAAAAAGTGACCCATGAGAAATTTGTAGATCTTTTTTGAATGCACAATTTTAGTGCAGCCATAATTTGTCGTATCTTGCATAGTTTGACCGTAAAATTGATTTTTTAGATTTTTCATTATTTCTTGTGCAATAAAAATGTGAATTTTCGATTTTTCAAGAAAATTCAAAAAGTCGTTATGATAATCTTGTAGGGCGTGCAAAAAGAAACACTTTTCTTGTCG
>CAKNYM010052269.1:296395-306605 GCA_932195095.1 Andricus curvator
TGTAGGGCGTGCAAAAAGAAACACTTTTCTTGTCGTGACTTTTTTTCTTATCGTGCGTTGTTTGGCTGAAAATGTGCATTTTCGTTTTTTCTTTTGGATTTTGAAAATGCTGTAACTCGGAAAATTTTCATTTTATCGAAAAATGTTATGAGAATAAAATATTTGAATTTTCAATTAATATAAGCAGCCGTACATATAATTTCCAAATTTTGAAAAAAACGGTCCAAAAAATTTTCAAAATGCCCTCACTTTTTGAATTATCATCCAAAATGGCTGGCTAACGAACTTGACCTTTAGTTTAGGAGACTAAAAGAGTATACCAAAGGCCAGTCCAATCGGTCAATTCTTTCGAAAGTTATCGTGTTCACAGACAGACATACATACAGACAGACACATTCGTAAAACCCTGTTTTTTGGGTTCAGGGAGTCTCAAAACGTGGACATTTGACAAAAACCGGGGGGGTCAAATTTTACGCAAATCTAATACCTTCTCTAGATGAGAATGTAAAAATGTTTTTGTTTTGTGATTTGATAATTATAAGAATGAAAAAGACGAAAGAAATAAAAAAAAAGAGAAGGAAGGGGATTTGGTTGGTTGCCTTCTCATTTTTCTTTCATCTTCTTTATTTTTGTCCAAAGAAATTTTTTTTTTGTAAAGAAATTTTTTTTTTCTTCAAATTACAATAGGAGCTTTTTATGTTTGTTGTCCAAATTTGGTCGTTAAATTCTTGTTTTTATTTTCAGGAATTCTATACATTAAATTGAGTATTGGACGTTAAGTAGGATTTTGAATTTGATTTTAATCTGATTTAAAATTCAAAAATGTTTAATCCTGAAATTTTCCAACCCGCATTTTAATTCAAATTCTCGAAATCCCGAAAATCGTAAATAATGAGCGAATTTTCAAATTCCCGAAGAAAACATATTTTTAGTAGTTCAATTGAGAATAACTAATCCATATAAAATAAAACATTATTCTAACCAAAAAAAGCTATTGAATATTTTTTTATTTTCGGGAATTTTAAAATTCGCAATTGACTATTTTTGGGAATTCAAATATTCGGGTTTTAAAATTTCGGGAATAAACATTATCGGTAGATTTAATTTCTTTCGGGATTTTTCACATCTCGGGATATTTCTGTTTCGGTCATTACTTTTTCGGGATTTTGAAAATCGAGAAAATTGGTCATCCAGTAATAATATTATTTTTGAGAACATTACGCTTATGCCCTTTTGCTGTGTTAATCTTACAGTATCTCAGATTTAAGTTGAAGAGATTTATATACAAATGAGTAAGAACTAATTAGATATGGAGCAGCATTATGATACAGGCATTGTCCTTGCGTTATCGATCTTAGAGTAGTTATCTATAATCTAAAGATGAGTGGTAGGATTGCTAATAGGAGTGAGTAAAGCGGCCCCTGAAAGGCTGCAACCGATGGTGCATCCTTGTCTGTGGGGCAAGCATTAGGAGCCTTAGTTCCGTAACAGTAATACTCCTCGTCACTCGGAATGACATCCTTAAGTAGGCTCAGAAATTCATCCAGAGGACAAACATCCTTGCAACCGGGAATTGTTTGTGGAACTAATTTCTCAGTCACTCCCGTCCAAAATAGCACCTAAAAAATAACATTTTATGTTGAAACTCGTTAAAATCTTTAAATAAAAAAAAAAAATAAAACTAATTGCAGACCTCGAACTCTTTACACTATTTAAGGCCATGTGACGAGTGGATCACGTGACCGGATTCCTACCTTACCGAAACTTTTTTTATTTGTAAACTAATTTTCATGTGAATAGACACATCGAGTTGAAAATTTGGGATAATAAATGAGAAGCACTAAGAAAGGTGGGTCTGGTCCTAAATTTTTATAATTATGAAAAAAGCTTTTTTGTACATAATTTTTTTTTTCATGATTATTAAAATTTAGGACCAGACCCACCTTTCTTAGTGCTTCTTATTTATTATCCCAAATTTTCAACTCGATGTGGCTATTCATGTGAAAATAAGCTTACAAATAAAAAAAGTATCGATAAGGTAGAAATCCGGTCACGTGACCCATCGTCACATGGCCTTAATACTTTTTTTAAGTGACACTATTTTTCTTCTTTTTCAAAAAAATTACACTAAATACGCTATTTTCTCAAAATTTTCCGCTAATGCCACTATTTCTTTACTAAGTTACAAATTACCCCCCCCCCCCCATATTACGTAATTTGAGCTGACTAAATTTTTTTTCAATTTATTAAGGGTCATCTAAATATAACGTTCGATGGTATAGGGTGGCGGGGGCTAAAATCTTACTGTTTCTCATTAAAAAAGTAGTTTAACTTTCAAGTTTCAACCAAGTATTTTTTTTTGAACGACAAAAGATGAATTCTGTACAAAAATGTAATAGTTAATAGTTTAACCAAAAAAAGATTATCATTTTAAATAAAAAACAGTTGAAAATCCAACTCTTTCGTTGAAATTTTCCTTTCTTTTTGCTGTCGAAATATCAGCTATTCCGTTTTTTGTTAACAAGCCATCTTTTTATTGAAAATTCAACTTTTCAGGTTGAAAATTCAACTGCCTCCTAAAAAATTCGTCTTTTTGACATAACAATTTAACTATTTGGTTGAAAATGCAAGTATTTTGTTAAAAAGTCATTGTTTTGGTCGAAAATTCAACTTGTTGGTTGAACATTTACACTTTTGGAAAAAGTCTTTCTTTCTTGATAGAAATCAATAAACAAATTTGAAGTTTTTTTAATTTTGATCTCAATTTTATTTTATTTTGCCTATAAAAGATGCTATGTTAAAAATCTTATAAGATTAAAATGCTGGTCTTTGAATATTAATGGGCAGGGAAAATGAAAAAATGTGCACGGAAAAGTCAGGGAATTTAAAAAAATGAAGTTTTTGGGCCACCTGGATAAAGTTATTTAAAAAATATATTCCTTTACAATTGTAAAGACTATATTATGTCAATTTGAACCAAGTAATTTAATTTTTAACGAAAAAAATATGCATTCTCACAAAAAATGTAATAGTTAATATTTTAACGAAGAAAAGATTTTCATTTTTAATTAAAAACAGTTGAATTGAACGAAAAAGGACAAATTTCGAATAAAATAGTTAAATCCTCAACCAAAACATATTCATTTTCCATCGAACAAATGCTCCTATTGTAATTAAAAAAAAAATGTTCTAAAAAAAAAATTTCCTTCTTTCTTGGACAAAAATTGAAAAAGAGGAAAGAAAAATGAGAAGGCAACCCAACCACATCCCCTTCCTTCTCTTTTTTTATTTCTTTCGTCCTTTTTATTTCTATTATCATCAAATCACAACACAAAAACCTCTCATTTTTCTTTCCTATTTTTCATTTTTTGTCCAAGAAAGAAGGAAATTTTTTTTGTTTAGAAATTTTTTTTTTCAGAAATTTTTTTTTTCTTCAAGTTACAATAGAAGCATTTTATGGTGATTGTCCAAATTTGGTCGTTGGATTCTTGTTTTTATTTTCAGGAATTCTATACATTAATTGCCTTTTGAACCAAGTTTTTGAATTTTCAACCAAGAAGGTCATTTTTTAACAAAGAAGATTAATTTTCTACCCAAAAAGATTAATTCTCAACAAAATACATAGATTTTTAACCAAATAGTTTAATTTTCAACCCAGAATATTAATTTTCTATCAGAAAAGACGAATTTTCAACAAAATACATCAACTTTCAACCAAATAGTTGAAGTTTCAACGAATTAAATACATTTTCAACTATATACTTTAAACAATGGATATGATGCTAGTCAAAATTTTATTTAATCATTAATTTCTTACATAGTTTCTATTTTTTGTTTTCTAAAATTTTTTAACCAAATAGTTGAATTTTTAAACTAAAGAAGATCAATTTTTAACAAAAAATGAATTAGTTAAGTTTTCATTTATGAGAATTAATAATTAATAAAAAAACGAGTTTTCAACAAAACCGTTTAATTTTGTACCAAATAGTGGAATTTCCGACCAAGTTGTTGAATTTTCAAGCCAAAAAGACAAACTTTCTACAAAACAGTTGAATTTTCAAACCATGGATATGAATTTTTAACCAATCATTGGAATATTGACCAAAAAATTGAACTTCTACCAAAAGAGAGAAATTTCCATCAAAATTCATAAATTTTCACTCAAATGGTTAAATTTTCTTTAAAATTACTTAGTTTCCGAGCCGAAAATATAAATTTTCTACAAAACAGTTCAATTTTCGACAAAAAAGTTAATTTTCAACCGAAACAGATTAATTTTTAACTAGACATTTGCATTTTTACTAAATAAGGTGACATTTTCACAGAGAAAGATAAATTTTTAAACCAAAGACATGGTTTTTCAACAAAATAGTTGAATTTTCAAGAATCAAACGAAAATTGTTAGTCAAGAAAGAAAGAAAAATTCTACCAAATTGTTGCATTTTCAAGCGAAAAAGACGAATTTTCAACAAAATAATTGAATATTCAACTAAGAAGTAAGACTTTTGAACAAAATTGTTTAATTTTAAACAAAATAATTTAATTTTGAACCAAATACTTAAATTTTCCAACAAGAAATATGAACTCGTAATCCAAAATTTAACATATTTATATATTATTTATATTATGCTTAATATGTTGATTATTCGCTTAAACCTTAAAAAAATACAAAATTGAGTTTTCTCAAAAAGATCTAAGGCGATCTTTTTCTTTTTGAACTCAGAATCATCGTGAGACAACACAACAGTTCAAAGGGAAGATACCGGGAAGTGTAAGTTCTTTTGGATTTAAGTAAATCTAGATTCACCGTGTCTATTAAATAAACCGCCGGTTTTTAATTGAAACTTCAAAACTGACAATGTTCAAATCATACAATATAATCCTAAATTTTCAATTATTTCAATTTTAATTACTAAAATTTTTTCATAAAACTTATCAAATGAAGCAATTTAAATTGTAACTAACAAAATTTAAATTTTAATTGTGCACTTAACAATTTTTAATTTTGTGAAACCTATCCAAATTTTAAATTTAAACTTTTAAAATTCAACAATTTTAACTTTAGAGTGATCTGAATTAAACAATTTCAATTTTTGATTTTTAGGTATATAACATTTTCAGATGTGAAAGATTTAGTTATGGTGTAAAATTAAGCAACTGCGATTTGGAAAATTAGTATCGGAATCAAATGTTGAATATATATTGTTTTAAAAATTAATTAACTTTGCAAAATAATTGTTACATATTTTAAGTAAATAAATATTTTAAATATCCTCATTTTTTTTTAAATGAATGTCATTATTTAATACAACAATACTGCATATTTTTTCTCCTCACCCTGACGAAATACTTCTTGTTTTCATCTTGAAGTGTCTCCAAGATAAATGTAGATCCATAAGATGGAACTGCTGGATCTTCCAATCCAAGTGTTCTGGAAAGAGCAACAACATTTAACTCATGGGCCGAGAAAAAAAAGGCTTTTCGACTTGGAGGGTCCAATTTTCCTTCTCGAATTTCCTTCATGCCATCTGTTATGTGGCGCAAAATCAAACCTGTAATTTAATTTTGTATTAAAATTCACATGAATAAAAAAATATTAAATTTGGCTTATATTCGTAAATATTACAAGAACATAAATCTTTAACCTTACAATCTTGTAGCTTCTTATTTAAGTTTTTTTTCTTTGTGAAACATGTTTTTTTACGTCCAAAACTCCAAAAAATATTCTTTTTTTGAAATATAATTGAGATTTTTTGCATGAATTTCGAGAAGAGGATGTTTTGTTATATGAGAAAACTCGTTATCTTTATTACATTTGATAGCACCTCTAACTTGTCTGCTATCTTTTGCAACTCACTAACAAATTCCATCTTTATGGTGTTTACATAATATATACTGTCGATAAAATATTTTAGTAGGTCATAACAGTATCCAGTATCACACTTTATGCCCAGCTGCGAATTACATCTTTAAACTACAATGAAAAAATTCCTGGTAAATCATCAACTAAGTCTAATTAGTTGAAGAAAATAGTTAATCCAGCTGCTTTCTTATTTGTGTATAACTAAAGTATTACTTAGGTTGACTACTTACAGCGTTTTAGTTAACTAAGAAAAATAGTTTGGGGCCTTAGGGAACTAAGATGAGTAGTTGAAATAACGGGTTTCATTTTAACTACTTTTCTCAGTTAAATTAACTAAGAATTACAAAAAAAGTTATTCTAAGTTATTAAAGTTATTCCAACTACTCATATTAGTTCCCTAAGGCCCTAGTGCATTTGTATTAGTTAAATGGTTTAACCCACCATGGTACATTTTGGCATGTAAGTGGAGTAAAAATAAAAATGTCGTTTGGGGCCACGGAACCGTCGTTACTTAGCTCAATACAAAGCAAATGGTGTATTTAGAATTTATTCAGGAAATTTTGTTGGCAAAAATAATCGAAAGCATTAGTTATTTTTTTCAATAACAGACAAAACCAATGTCTTCATTTTGATCAGTTTAAAAATATAAATTTACAAAAAATACAAGATTACAAAATAATACACATTTTTTTTAAATACATAGACAAAGGAGACAAATCAAATTTTGTATTCCAAATGATAATTTTTCAAGCTGGAGAAGGGAAGGGAAAAGTTCTGTCGCATCCTATCCCTTTCCCAGCTTAATGATTTCTTGACAAAAATTGTCAGAATTATTCTATTTGAAAATTTATGATCAAAAAGTCTTTTCTATTCATGCGTCAACTTTGAATGATGTCGATGAAAAAAGTTTTTCTGTTTGAAAGAGATGATTCAAATATTATGAATGAGCATAACTTCCTTAATCTTCAGTAAAGTGTATTAATATTATAGATCAATCGATTTGCCTCGAATCAAGAAATATTTTCCGTTCTTGCATCAATTTTGAATCATGTTCGTAAAAAAAGTTTTACCATAAAAAACCGTGTTTTCAAATATTATGCATTACCATAGCTTCCTTACTCTTCAATAAAATGTATCAATATTATAGGTCAATCGATTCGTCTTGAATCAACACATATTTTCTGTTCTTGCATTAACTTTGAATTATGTTAATGAAAAAAGTTTTACTATAAAAAACCGATTTGCAAAATATATAAATGACCATAACTTCCCTACGCTTAAATAATTATACCATTAAGCCATTTCCCTTTCAGGGTAGGCGTGAAACTACCCGATTCGGGTAGTGTTTCTAGGTGGATAGTTTCTTGTAGTAAATAACTACAAGTATGGGCTCACCGCACCCACGACGTGCCAACAGCACGCAGTATTCTCGAATGTTCACCCATCCAAGTACTAACCGCGCCCAACGCTGCTTAACTTCAGTGATCTGACGAGAACTGTTTTTTTTTCAGCGTGGTAGGGCCGTTATTATATATTATATTAATATTATAGGTCAATCGATTCTTCTCGAATCAAGCAGCTTCCTTACTCTTTAATAAAATGTATTAATATTATAGGTCAATCGATTCGTCTCGAATCAAGAAATCTTTTATATTTTTGCATCAACTTTGAATTATATTGAAGAAAAAAGTTTTACCATAAAAAATCGTGTTTTCAAATATTATGCATTACCATAGCTTCCTTGCTCTTCAATAAAATATATCAATGCTATGGGTCAATTGATTCGTCTTGAATCAACATAACTTTTCTATTCTCGCATCAACTTTAAATTATGGGAATGAAAAAAGTTTTACTATAAAAAACCGATTTTCAAAATACATAAATTACCATAACTTCCATACTCTTTAATAAAATTTATTAATATTATAGGTCAATCGATTCGTCTCGAACCAAGGAATCTTTTTTTGTATTCTTGTATCAACTTTGAATTATGCTAATGAAAAAAATTGTACTATTTAAAACCGATTTTTTAAATATTATTGAGTGTTAAAAAAAAATGCAATAAATATTTTTATAAATCCTTCGGTCAGTTTCAAGATATTATTGGTCAAAATAAGCCCTCCGAATTTCAACAATTTATCTGCAACCGTTTTCAAGTTATCGTGTTCACAAAAAAGTGTGACATCCACACACACACACACACAAACTCACATCCGAACAATTGATTAGAACATTGTATTAGACATTTTTAAATCGAGGAAGTACAAAGCTTCCTCTATTTGGAAGCAAAATTCATAATAATTTAATTAATGGTTAATTAATTATTAATTATTGGTTACATTCTGTTTGCGGCAAATCGACATGCAATATTGCGCATCGGGTTGTAACGTAATGGGTTGTAAATTCACCACAGGTGAATTGTTTTGGCCTTTTTTGTGTATGAAAGTGTTTTTCGCCTTTGGCACTCAGTTTTGATATTTATTTATTGACATAAACGCCCAGGAAACCATTTCAATTGAATAATTATTTTAAAAATTGTACCCGGGTATCCCGGGTGTGTAACAACGTGGATAAAGTTGAGTGTACACTAGGGTGGCCCTTATTTTTCACTTTTCGAATTTCTCTGCTCTCACCCCCCAGTTTTGTTCGAATGCCAAAAAAAAATCTCCTTTGAATTTGAGCAAAATCAGTTAATATTTAGGGGTGCCGCAAAGACCATGAAGTTTCCCATTGCTTTAACATGGGGAAAAGTCAGCTTTTTGTAAATCTAATATATAAACGCGATAATATGTTGCAAATAATTTTGTGTTTCAGTATATTGTTCAGAATTCGTCAGAGAATAAGAATCAATCATAAATTTCGAGGTTGAATAATTTTAAGCCACTCTTATAGGTCCTCAAATAAAACCCCATAAGTGACAAATATGAATTTTACGTAATATTGGGGTTTATTGACGCTTTTTAAAAGGTTTTTTAAAAATGAATAATCATTAATCGGTAATTTCAGAATACCCAATCATTTTTTAACTAATATTCCATTGTTTAAACAATTTTAATTTGTTTGAATACTTTTTTTTCAGTTAACTTGCGAAATAAACGCATTTTCTAGACTTAATGAGTTATTTAATCAATAATAACAATAAAATAATTTGTTTACATAATTTTACAATTATTTAAATAATACATATTTATTCAAGCATATATTTTACCTAAAAAAAGCAGGAGGAACATTTTATATCACTAAATTTTCGACAAATTTTAATATTTTTAAGTACTTCTTTGTTTATTATGAATACTCGTGGATGTTTAAAAAATTTAAATTTGTTCAAACATGTACGAGTATTCATAATAAGCAAAATGTACCTGAAGTTCTGAACGTTCAAATGAACGAAATATTTTTCCCAATTCTATTTTATCTACAAATATTGTTCCAACTAAAATTTAAGGGTCAGTATACGTCAGGAATATCAGGATCTGCAAGTGGTTGTTCGATTGTAGGTAAACTTTGTGAAATTATAGTGTTATATAAGAGACATTTGGGGTCCAAAGGATTTTAGAAAATTTTCCAAATTACGGGAGTTACGCCATGTTGAATTTCGGCATCACATTTTTTTTAAATATCTATATTTCTAAAACCATTGAACGAATTTAAATAAAAATTGTAGGTGTTGTAGATAAAATTATACGCTTTGAATTGAAAATTCCAAAAAATTTTTTTTTTTCAATTTTGACCAAAAAAATGTCCAAAAAAATTTTGAATTCAGTTTTTCGTCAAGAAGAGGAAAAAATGTCTCTTTTCTTGTTAAGAAAATTCAATTCCTTATAATTTCACCTTTAATTAAAAAAAAAAAAATTGATGGTGACTCTTCTAGGTCACGAGATAATCTCATTTTAGTGGGACCGTGCGCTGCCACCGCGCTTCTCTCCCAGTGTCGCACAGTGGGGAAAGAGCACATTTTTGGACAAAACCGCCCGACACGTACCACTCATTTAAAGACTTTCAAATTTATTAAAACCTGACATAAATCGATGTAATAACTAACTATAAATTATTCTCAGTCGGTTAGATTGACAAACAAAAAAAGTGCTTTCTGAGTGAGTTTACCTTGTCTCCCACATATCGGGGTGCTTTCTGAGTGAGTTCCCCTTGCCTCTCACATATTGGGGTGCTTTCTGAGTGAGTTCCCCTTGCCACTCACATATCGGGGTGCTTTCTGAGTGAGTTCCCCTTGCCTCTCACATATTGGGGTCCTTTCTGAATGAGTTCCCCTTGCCTCTCGCATATCGGGATGCTTTCTGAGTGTTTTGGGGTGATTTTTGTTAATGAATAAATTGTTAATCCATTAAA